>JAUZNC010004785.1:0-36298 GCA_034780395.1 Vannuccia rotundouncinata | reverse complement strand
TCCTCACGTCCTCAATGGATATCATCATGAATAAAGAGTTGAGTGTTCTACTAACATGCTTGCAGAGTTTGCGAACCTTGTAGTGATAGATGAGAAATGGTTCTATCATAGAAAAATCCAACCTCGAAACACACTAGGGTCATGGAATTCTCCAGAGGATCTTCGTCTTTAGACTGCTCGAAGAATGACAACAGAAAAGAAGCCAATGGCAATTGTCACTGTTTCGCGACGAGGACGACACTATCATAGTGTTGTTGAGGACACGGTCAATTCTGAAGTGTATATACAATTTCTGAAGGATATGTCCACCTACTTTCACACGTCATACCTAGGCTATTTTGGATCAAAACATGCTTATGGTGCACGACAATGCCAAACCCCATACCTCCAGGGCCACACATGATTACATTGAACAGTCAAATATATAAGGTTAATAAAAAAATCTCCATATTCCCCAGATATGAACCTTTGCCACTAAATGTTGCTGATACAGACGATGTTGACTTATTTTTACAACAACAATTGCCAACTTTTACACAACAAATGATGCAAAAATGCTTTTCGAAAGCTGAAAGATCGATCACCTGCAATGTATCTTGACAATGATGATGTGTATGTGTGACTTTTTGTATGTGTGACCTGCAATGTATCTTGACAATGATGATGTGTATGTGTGACTTTTTTTGTACATATTTTATTGTCATAATCATTTTTATATCGATAAATAACTGTTAACAATAATGTGTATACAACAATACATTTTGTATTTTCGGAAAAACGCCTATATATGTCATAAGCAAATTCAAATTAGTCAGCGTAACGAATAATACACGTATGCTATTGTTAAATGTAATAAAAAATTAGTCATCGACAAACCGATTCACAATTAGTCGAACTTTTCGTTTCATTAAATAATGCCACTGATTATGTAATATCGATTTAGTCAAAGTAAATTCAAATATGTCTAGCTAATATAGACATTATCCCTCCTAAACAACCCCTACTCCACATATCGGCCCCATGACGATCATGTGGGATTTTCCAGGGTATATATATACTTAAAATACTTATAGTGTAATTATAGTGCAATGTCTATGGTCTGACTATGTTAAATTGAGAATAAATATCTAAGACACATAAAATATGTTTAATTAATTTATGATATAAGCATTCCGTGTGGACCGTAAGAGAATATTGGAACTAGAGAAATTATTAAAATGCATTTAGAGAAGGTAGAAATTGGCGAAATGTAATTGCAGAAGCACTGGGTATTACGAGACAATCTGCGAGAAACATGATTGTTAAATATAGACACATTATAGAAATATAGACACACAATATAGAAAAGGAAGCCCACGGAGGAATAAGAAATCTGAAAATTGATCAGACAATAAATATTTAATTGAACATGTCACTGACTTTGATCGAAAACAAGTGTACCATCACTCTTTATGAAATTTATAGTCAGCTTAAACTTCATATCCCAGATGAACCATGGGTATCCCGTCAGACCATCTACAAACGTTTGGATGGTGTATTTTACACATTAAAGACATTCGGTGGGTTTCAATTTCCAATGGAATACACCCAATAAAAGTTGAACTCAGAGATTATTATACCAATACTTTTGAAATGGCAGGATCTTGTCTGAAGTGTGCTGTTAAATGTCGCCTAGGTAAACCTGAGATTCAAAGACGATTTCATTAACCATGCACTTGAAAAAGAAAATCGTGTGTCTTTTCATGAACAATCGAAAGGTATAACACAATAAAATGTTCCCGCTGGTTTAATCACACGATGACCTATGTTCCGATCTGCCTCCGCGAAGAAAAAAAATTAGTTTTGTATAAATGTATAAATTTATAAGCCGCACTTGATCGAAAACTCCTGAAATGTTCCTTACATTTATTTTTCTCGTTGATAATTTACTAAAATATACATTTGAATAAATTAAATTAACTTTGATAAATTAAAACTTACTTTCCTTTAATATTATTAATTCTTCTGATTTTTTAAATATTTTATTTATTAACTATTTATTTATTTTTATTTATATATTATTATTTATTTCTTGTTATTAACGCTCCGCTGACTAATTTGAACCTACATATGGCAAATTTGAAGTTGAAAAGGTATAATATAAATAAAGAATATTCTCTGTAATAATAGTAATGGTACTTATGCTTTTTCCAACGATTTTCCATGCATATAAAGATGACTTCAAATATATAATCCAATATCGGTCTACATAGAAATATAATACTATTAATAATACTATTTTACAAATCTAGTTGATTTTAATTGATTTTACATATTACACATATAATATATCCGCCTGTATTTATTTGTGTAATGATTTATTCATGGAAGTTTTTAACATTTATGATCACGTATTTTAAAAATATTGTTAATATGTTATTATTTACTGAACCTTAATTAAGCGTTTCAAATGGCAAATGTTTGGCATTTGCAAAAAGATTAGCTACATTTATTTGAGTTATAAAATACCTAATTTATATTTAAAAAAAACTAATTTACATATATAATATTATATTAATATGTACGCATATGTCAACAAGGTTATTGTCAATTGTTGTTTAATTATTACAATTTGTTAATATTTTTACCGTTCACTATATAAATTGATTAATTAGTTTCCGTACGTCATTCTTAGTATTTTTTTATGAATGATAGTTTGTCAGATAAAATAGTAAATAAATTGAAATATTTATGTCAATAAAATGTTTTATTATTATGTAACCCTTAATTATATTTTCATTGCACTAATCAATAATATTGTTTATTTTTGATGATTATATTTTAGTATATAAAACAGAATAAAAAATAAAACAATCTTTTTAATTTTAATTCATAAATCATATGAATTAAAAGAACGAAATATAAATGCTTTCCACAATATAGTGCAAAATTAAGTTTGTACATATATGAGTCAAAATCAATTTTTTTATCAATTAAAAATGTTAATAATTTTTTTAAATAATCAAGTTTTCACATCCAACTCAGTTGTCAGTCACATTCATGGTAGAAAGAATTACAGAATATATATATGTATAGAAAAAAATCATTTTTTTTTATAAATCAATAAACTTAAATGCATAATCACTTTGAATAAACTAATAATTATTATTAATTATAACAATTGGCTATTACCCTCGACAGTCAGGATCAATTAAATTGAAATAGTATTATCACAGACCATTTCAAGCATAAATTACATTACAATTTTTTTGAATTATATTTTTTTGTAAATATATACTTTTTTTCTTCACTTTTAATAAAATATTATCAGTGATCAATTATACTTATACCCTAAAAGGGTGCATACAATTTATACCTACTGTGTTTTTCCTTTCTGTGTGGGTAATTTTTATGGAAATTTTTGAAAAAATAGAATTATGTATATTTAATAGGATGTAGCTTTTACTAAAAGAAATAATATAACAAAATATATTATTACATTAATAGGTGTTGTATACAATTCAAGCAAATGTGTCTGGAGGGTGTTCAAGAGACATGCTCATAAACGCACTCAATAAGCCCCTCACTAAATATTTTAATGAGGGCTCACAAAATGTGTTCAGAAAATGCACTCATTAAGCCATTATAATCGAAGCACTCATAAACATGGAATTCCCTCTTTACTATAAATGGAAACATTTAAATTGGGCTACATGTGTTTTGATTCGTGGAAACAAAATTGATATGTTTCTGCATCAATGGGACATACCTTGTTAAATCTGAACACATGTGCGTGTGAGAACACTTAAAAAGGTGGTACCTGCCCTCATTAAACTTTAGCCAGATCAATATTTTATGATGGATCTCTGGAACGCGCACATAATGAGAGCTCAAACAAAGTATTAATTTTTAGTTTTTTGAATGCTTACTCACTTAATGAGCCCTCCTAAGTTTATGAGCTGTCTCACGAACACCCTCCTGGTTTGCAAAGACAATGTACTGACAACAAACAATTGGAATGATACAAATGATTCATGAATAGGACAGTTATGCTTGTACCAACAATAAATTTTAAACAAAGTAAGATTACCATAATTATAACATTATGTAACAGTAAATGATTATTTTTTTAAATCTATTTTGAAAATGTTTATCAAAATTATTTATTGAAATATTAAATTTATTTGCATATCAATAGCAATTTTATGTAAATTGATTTAATATTTTTCAATAAATAATTGATTTCAAAATAGATTTAAAAAAAAATGATCATTTACTGTCATATGTTATAATTATATTAATCATAATTTATTTAAAATTTGTTGTTGGTACAATAATTTTGGTTGTACCATCTATGAATTTAAATTGACTTGAAATTAAACATAGAAAAATTACAAATAAGTATACAATAGAATAGTCAATATACAGATATCATATAAATATACAACAAAAATTAGTTTCTATGATATATAAATATTATTTTTTTTAATTTGTTGTTAGTACAAATAGTTTGCAATTGTGGTGTACCATCACAAATTTGTTGTTGATACATCCCATTTGGGAACTGTACAAATTCGATTCTGGTACACAACATAGGCACTATATTTTAAATATAAATAATACTATAATTTTCTATATAATGGACTTTATATTTGACACAGAATGAATGTCATACCTTTTCATGTAATTAAAATACATACAAATTTGCAGACATTTAAATAGGCTGTATTTTTAAAAAATATTTACATTAATAAGATAAAACAAATTAATAAATATAAAATATGATATAAATTAAGCTATTTTATAATATCATGCTTAAAAAATTGGTTGTTTATTTTTTTAAATAGTAGTTATTTCAAATCTGCATTATATTTTTTTCTAAATTTCTATTTTTTTTCTATTTAGTCTTGTTTTTTTTTATAGGTATCACAGTATCAATTGCAAAGTTACCAGATGTCGGCATTTTAGGTGGATGTTGTGATTGTCCAGATTTTGTCTGGATTTAGAAAAGATTTTTTGAGGTCTCAAGATTTGTCAAAAAATGCAATAAAACATTGGGTATGGGGGGAAGGGGGTAGTGGCATATATATATATATATATTTTTAATTTATCACAGAATGTGGATTTAGAGT
Organism: Vannuccia rotundouncinata; assembly: GCA_034780395.1. Classification (NCBI taxonomy): domain Eukaryota; kingdom Metazoa; phylum Platyhelminthes; order Proseriata; family Coelogynoporidae; genus Vannuccia; species Vannuccia rotundouncinata. The sequence goes on along the minus strand of JAUZNC010004785.1, from coordinate 31,187 downwards.
CAATAACTCTGTTTTCTCTAAACAAAGCACATAATAAGTCTTTTTGATTGGTATAATGCATCCATATGTTACATTTAAAATAAATATTATAAATCCATAGAGTAATAGCTGTTGTATGCAAGATGTTTTAAAATACCTATTTAAATACCAAAAATTTATGTATGTACCATGCAGCCCTAGGAGAATATTTCTAGAATATAATTGGTAATTTTCACAATTTAGGCAGGAATATGCTCTATACCCTTAATTGGACCCTATATATCTCCTAAAACTCTTTGTTACAAGCTACCTGTACATGCTAGACAATTTCACCATTCCAGCCCTTAGTCAACTCTGTGATGCTTCTGGAGATAACTACAATATAGCTGTTTATATAGGTATTTTAATACAATATAATACTTTTGGTTTTAGGTATATGCATAAATATTATAATGGTGATTATCTGCTTTAATCTTGTTCTTAATTTTTTATAGTATCAGTATCTATTACTTGTTTATTGTTTAAAATTAATTTTAATCATTCCAATTATTTTCAGCAAATAATTAGCCTCGAATTACAAAAAATGGCTACATGATAAGAAATCCAGACAAATTGTCAATAAACCTAAATGTTAAAAAAAATTTCGCCACTTCATGGTGAATATTTCGTTTTTTTGGGTGTGTGCAACTGTGCAATTGTATGCACCCTAAAAGGAATGAAAATATATAATTTATATTTTTAAGTATAAAATATATTATTTTAATATATACTCTTAGCAATAAGCTAATGTTAATTCTTTAATAATTTTCAGTGATAACTGACTGTAGCACAACCTTTTAAAATTCATTTTCAAAAATTGTACTTGTAAATATGGATCTCATCAGTGTACAGTGTTTATTTAATTACCTGGGGTGATAGCCACTACTTAATAATAAAGTTGTAAAGTTATAATACAATTAAAATAAAAAAGCTTGTATAGAGAGTAATACATTTGTAATTTTACATATAATTGATCAAACATAGTTTTGATTCATAAATGTAGCACCCAAATAATAAAAGTTTAACAGAATTCTTCTCATAATTTTATTCACAGACCTGCAATTTCTTTCAAAAGCAAATATTACTGAGATCTTTTTTCTAAGGTAGGTAATAATAAGTCCAGCTTTAGTGTACCTAATTAAAAAAGAATATTTTTTATTTTTCTAAACCATATAACAATTTATAAAAATGTATTTAGCTAATTATGTAATCATAGGTAGTTGAATCCTAAATTTTATAATTTTGTATAATATATTATTTATTTTACAAATAGCTATCAATAATGTTATTTCATTAAAAATTATAAAAAAATAACCTAAACTAATAACAGGAAACCTATAATTTTGTTTATTGAATCTTTTAATATTAGTTTCGGATTAAAGCAACCTTTTTAATATCCTATCAAAGATATTGTTCTTGAAACAAACAAAAAACAAATTGTCTGTTGGTGTAGAAATTATAAATAAAAAAATTTATAATACAGAAATTATGGATACAACTATAAAACAATGAAATTAAATATAAATTATTTTTTTAATCTATAGATTTAATGAAGTGATACTGTAAAATTTTCAATTTACTTAACTATACTATAGATTTGCCCAAATTATATTAACACAATTTTAAAATATATTGAGTAGTGTGGAAGGGCTGTTTTCATCTATATATTTTCACATATCAAACACATTTCATTAAAAAATAATACAAATTTAGAAATAAATAGTATTTTTTAATGCTTTCCTGATTTTCTATATATTTTCAATAATATAGCCATGTAGCATATGTATACATTCCATTAATAGTGTTTGTTAATGTGTTTAATAAATTTTAAATCATGAATTATTCATGATTTTTCACAACTCTGAAAAATAATACAAAATTTAATATAACAAAATATTTTAAATATAATATTAAAATATAATCCAATTAAAAAATATAATCACTTTTAATGATTTTCCCATAGTTTTTTCATAATATATTTTAATTTATTTTCAGATAATTCAAATATGAATCTGTACGTTTATTTTAATTATTTATTTGCACAAAATGTTTAGTTTTTTGTCTGTTGTGACTTAATTAATTACCTACATATGTTTTAGTTTTATTAACTTTATTCTATATATATATATAGAATTGAGTAACAAATAGAATAACAATTAAATAAATTTGCATGATTTAGGCCATAAATAATGATGTAGATAATTAAGAATTTTATGTTTTTAATTATTATGTATGTGAATCACTTTCATGGTTCAGTAACATAACATGCTCTTCAATTTATAATTTAATTTTTGCAAATCAATGTCTATAATAATATGTCTAAATATAGACTGATCTAAATATGAAACATTATTACCTATACCTACAATTCAATTATTTGTAAAATCATAATTAAAATATATTTTTCTTTCAGACAGAAGCATTCAAGTACTAAATCTATTGGTCATCACAAAGATGGTGTAAATATTTGTTTAAATTATTCCAGTGGGTACAGTAGAATTCGCAAATAACGAATTTTAGCATCATTTTACTTATGATGACAAGTTCGTCTGTATCAAATTTATCTATAGGAAAACAGTTTGCAAATTATAACTACCTACATAATTTTTGTTCCCTATAGGTAGGGTATAAAGTTTGTCTATAACGGTTGACCGCAAAGAATAGCATATTGATATAAAACTACTAAAATACAAACAATTATGAGTTACATACCTACTATATATTATGTAATTAGCGTTTGGTTAAAATTCGGTTGTGGAATGACTTAAAATTCTTAAAATGCAATAGGGCTATGCGAAGGCTATATTGTCTAAGTGTCTTTAAAGTCGTGTTCTACTGTACTTTAATTGTATTAGAATATATAATGGATACAAATATTAACGGTTCTCAATTAGATAATTTGTATTTTGACTAATTTTTATTCATTTATTTAAAAGCACACTTATAAACTTTAGTTGATTGATTTATTCAATTTAAACTAATTTCAGAATGATGATATATTTTCGCAAATGAATTTATAAAGATTAAAACGCTAAAACTATATTTTGGGATAGCAGACTTGAATTAGTTATACACTTTTAAAAATATTAAATTACTTATTTCTATTTGCAATTTTATTTTCAGGTTGACAAAATATTGATGCCCTTTATAATTGACTCATACAAATGTAGGGAAATAATGAATATTATGTCAAACATTATGACACAGGGTTTACAAAAAGCTACAAATGACAAAGCAAGTATTAAGATGCTCCCATCTTTTGTCACAAAAATACCTAGCGGTAACGGTAAGTAAATCGTTTCGTATTTGATACATATAATCTTCTGATTAATTGTAAATTGTAGGAAAAGTATTTAGAGTGGTTGTGTTAATTTTATATATGACCTTACTATAACATTCTTAGTAGAAAAACAAATTCTTACCAAAATCTGTATGTTTGGTTTCAAAAGGTATATTTTTAATCGTCTGTTTGCATTAATTTTCACTACCTACGAAAAATACAGCAATTTGTAAGAAGTAGAAATAATAAATATCTAATTCAAATTGATAAAACAATATGCCATATTTTCAACGAAAGCTTTCATCAACAACTGTAAAATTATAATTTTAATATTTACAATCATTTCTTTTAGAAAATGGAAACTTCTTAGCTCTGGATTTGGGAGGAACAAATTATCGAGTACTATTAGTCAAATTAAAACCAGGTAGGAAACCGGAAGTTGAGGAAATATCATATGCTATTAAAAAGGAACTTATGGAAGGATCTGGCGAACAGGTAACATATACAAATATTTACTGATATTACTTAAATAAATATAATATAAAGCATTTTATTCTTTAGTCAAAAATACTATAATTAAATTACTACAAACATTATATGTCAGCATAAGCTTGCAATAAAATAAGTAGTAGGAAAGGGTTATATCCAAGCCACCCCCCCCGTCTTCGAGGGATGTGGGTGCGAGGAGTATCAGTTTTGGCATTGTACGCACTTTCTTCTGCCTCCTCAACTGAAATGAGGCCTGAGGTGGCGGAGGTGGAGGTGCTGCCGCTGTCTTTCGAGGCGTTATGAAGGATGAAGGCGTAGGGAGAAGACTCGACAAACTTGGTAAGTCCCCCGACGGTAGGCTGACTTCTTCCCAAGGTTGAACAGCATTAACCACCTCCGCCACCTTATCGCCCATTAAGAAGGCGGATATGTTTTCGCCCCTCGGTCGCTTCATGACGTATTTGAACGATTGTAAAATTTAAACTCGCAACTTCGCTAGCATTTCCATGCTGTCTGATATATATATTCCGTTTAATCGTAATAAAAACTGATACCTCCCCGCACCCATATCCTTGATCTGCATGGGATTGCCCGTCCAGTCAAATCCGGTTGCGTTGCGTCCTAGCTTGGCCCAGTATATATCGCTATTCTTCCGGAAAGTGGCGCGTAGAGCAGGTCGACTTGTAAAGATATCTCGTAGGTGTTTCGGTAGACCGGCAGCCTCCTTCGAATTAGATAGAAATTCGCCCAATCCAAAAAGCGCTTTGGTCTCCACCCATTGAATATTTGAAGCAAGATGGTCCCGCTTCTCGCCATCACACGTCTCGAAAGTTTCAGTATAACCCAAAACTTTGTCGTTTACAGCACCGCGACGATTCTCATAAACTGGGCTCATAAAGAGTAGAGTTGATCCCTCGGCAGATTTTATATCAATCAAATAAAGTGTCTTCTCCTTCGACTGCACACACCGATGAGGTCCGATCTTAATGTGCGGGATTATTGGCATGAATGTTGCCTCTATAATAAAATCTGGAGCCGACGCCATTGTTAGTTGATAGAGATAGAGAGGTGAGAAGCTTTTAGAGATCTTGAACAGAGTGACGACCAGTAGTGGACTTGAGACTTCGACTTGAGAGACTTCGACTTGAGTGATGACTTGTACAAGAACTTGCCAAAAATTTGCGAGAAATTTTCAATAAAATAGCCAGCGGGAGAAGAGAGATACAGACGACCGTTCCGGAGCTCGCAAAAAATGGGAATGAAAACAGCTAATCATACACCTCCTTATATAACATAATACTCGATTCTCATTCGTCGAAAATTTAACTATCAAAGGTGCCAGTACTTTGTTTACGGAGGACAAAGTGGGGGGGGGGGGTTGCTTTGTTTAAACATTTAACTAGCAAAGGTGCGGAAAAAATTTAACTAGCAAATGTGCGAGTACTTTGTTTACGGAGGACAAAAGGAGGGGGGTACTTTGTTCAAACATTTAACTAGAAAAGGTGCGGAAAAAATTTAACTAGCAAAGGTGCGGGGTAGGGGGGTGGCTTGGATATAACCCTTCCCTACTACTAAAATATTGACAAACGAATGCAACTGTAATGATATAATTGACTTTATTTTAAAATATCACGAACATATAAATTTATTTAACAGATATATTGAAATAGAACTTCTTTTTCAAGACTTAAATTAATACTGAATTTATAACTTGATAAGTTCGAGTAAAAGAAATTTTCAAATTATGTTTGAACTTCTAAATGTTAAGCATGCGCAAGCAGTGTATAAAGCAAGAAATCAATAGATATAAGGTAGATATTCAGCTGCAAAATAATTGTTGTAAACTTGATTTAAATTTATTTAAAATCAAGGGTATATTTAGGGTTTATAGTCCGTGATCCCAGATGGTTTTAATCAAAAAGTTTGGTGCATAAGGTTTTTTACTTTGTATATAAATATGTAAGTCTTAAGTTCCAGAAATTGCACATTCTTTTTTTCTGAGAGTTTCCATATTAAAGAATAGGTGAAATGTTTATGGTTTTCACCCAATTTTCATGAAAATACACACTTTTTAATAAAGTGATGTATATAATTTTGTTCATTTAATCGTTTTCAACATATTTCAAGAAAAATATATGGATAAATCAAACTAATTATTTTCTAGAAACATTTCAATATTAGTTCTCAAGCGAAAATATGGCTAAAATAGGCTTTAGTACTGATAGTAATAGGTTTCCGCAAATGATTAGCTTGACTTTTCAATAAAATTTTACTTGTAATATGTAGAAAACATTTAGATGTTTAAATTAGATTTACGTTTACTTAATTTATTCATGAGTGTGAATAATAACGTCATTATTTTCTTTAAAATGTGTATTTTCATGAAAATTGGGTGAAAAGCATAGACATTTCTTCTATTCTTTCTAAAATACTCATAAAAAAATAATGTACAATTTCTGCAACTTAAGACTTACATATTTTATCATCCCATAGATCATATTACTTGATAAAAGTATCAACCTCTTTTTCACCATTCCTCTGGGATCCCGGACTATTATGAGCTGTTTCCACACTCTATGAGCAGTTAATCAGAAGACCAGAAATCAGTCTACCCTGAAAAGTCTTTTTAGGAGAGATAACAGAGTCAACCAATTATTGTTTTAATTATTTAATTATTTCCCGAAACCAACCACATAACTTCAAACGTTCGTTGTTATCATCTGCATGGTCAAGCTTCAAAAAATCTAGGGTTCTCGTATCTTTTCATTTTTATAACATTATAAAATTTTTTTAAAGTTTTAATTATTTTTACAGCTATTTAAAATTCGATTTAGTCATCTAGTTTTACTTATTCACGAAACTTTATTTTTCCTACCTGTTATTTGCTTAGTACCTATTTGTTATTTTCCCGAAAGATTAATTAATTTTTAATTTAAATTTTATTATTTCTATCAATGTTTAAAACCCTTTTTTATTTTTATCCTTAGCTTTTTCAATATCTGGCTGAAACAATAAAAGAATTTCTACAGACAAGTGATCTTCCCATACATAATGAAATCCTACTTGGTTTCACATTTTCATTTCCCTGTAAGCAACTTCAATTGAACAGTGCCATACTTATGAAATGGACTAAAGGATTTTCAGCCAAAAATGTTGTTGGAAAAGATGTAGCTAAAATGCTTCAAGAAGCGTGCAATAAATTGGTTTGTAAATAATAATATTTATCATAAATTAAAATATTAATACAGTGCAATCCATTTATAACTTTCATTTTTTATGCATGGTCGCAAAAATCATATTTAAACACATATAGTGATGCCCTGGATATAAAGTACTTTTTTATGGTCCCTAGAAAATGCGTTATAACGGGATTATACTGTACTTTTATTACAAGTTATGACATATTGAAATTCATTATATCAGTATAGAAATATAATCCCGTTATAACGTACTTTCTGGTGCCCGCCCGCCCGCCTGGAATTTCTGGAATTCGAACATGTCATGTGTCTGGAAAACATGAAATTTCTGGAATATGAATTTTCCATAACAATTTCTGAAATTTTCAACATTTATTCAATTTGTAAATTTCTGTCATAAATTGCATCTTATTTAATATAAAAAGCTACATTGTAACAAAGCTGGAATGTTTCTTTATGTCTTGAATTTAAACATGTACTGCTTTGTCCCAGGTATGACATTAAACTGCGTCTGCAAATAAAAGTTTTGAGATGAGATTTAAGAATTTTATGGATTTCTAAACGTCGATTGACAATTTTATTCAAAATTGCAATTCTGGAATTTCTCGAAAATTCTGGAATTTTAAGATTGAAAAGTGGCGAGCACCATGTAATGAAATTTAAGACACTATATGAAATACGAAAGTATGTATAATAAATATATCTAGTGATATTAGGATTTATAAAATAACATATTATGTTTCAAATAGCTGATAGGTTTAATGATATTTTATTTTAAAACTATACAAATTGTCTTAACAGCTATTTCATATCAGTTTAATACTAAACATAATTAATGCTTAATTATATTTAATAAAAAGCTAAATTAAAACTAAATAATTTTTGAACTAGGAAATCACGTACATTTATAGTTTTATTTATATATATATACATACATATTTTATTTACACATTTTTATTTTTATTTCTGATAAAATTAATACAAATTATCAGAACTATATTATATATTTCATGTTCTAATTACAATTTATAAATATTACTTCTAGAAATTACGTGTCAAGTGCGTAGCAATTGTTAATGATACGGTTGGAACTTTGACATCTTGTGCACTGGAAGATCCTCGTTGCGCAATTGGCCTCATAGTTGGTAATTATTATACAAACTATTTCTCATAAAAATTATTATATAAAGTAAAAGAAATATAAATATTTCTGTCAGTATATATATATAGTACATTGCCAAGTTTTATGTATTGCTAATCAAATAATTTTTATTTTACTACAGTCTCTAAATAGTAAAATTTTGTGTTATGTAATGCTCTATTTATATCTTCTGATAAAGTAGATCTTGGTAATATCCTAATATCTTCAGGTACCGGTACTAATGCTGCTTATATTGAAAAAGCTACAAATTGTGAATTGTTTGACGGAGGTAAACATACAGGCGAGGTCATTATAAATTGCGAATGGGGTGCTTTTGGAGACTGTGGATCATTACAGGCTTATCGTACATCATTTGACGATGAAATCGATAAAGTCAGTGTAAATCCAGGCAAACAAATGTAAGTTAGCATTTTACAAAAAATGTACAAAATTTTATTTAATTCATCAAAATTTGTACGTATTTGAATTATTGTTTATGTCTGTTTAATTCTAACGCATGTATTCTATTCAAATATATTTACAGTATTATCAATAGGATAATATGTGCTAATCATGGTTCTTAGATTCTCTGATAGAATCCGAATTATATTAGCCGATAACCAATTCAAAATTACGGAATATCTATTGTTTGTACATGCCTAAATAAATATTATTTATTGTTAAACCCTTGTAACACATTGTACAATAATATACATTTTTTTAGATTTGAAAAAATGATTTCTGGAATGTATCTAGGAGAACTTGTAAGACTTGTTCTATTAAAATTATGTAAAGAAAAAATATTATTCCGTGGAGTAATGCAAACCTTTTTGGAAAGAGAAGATGGTTTCCCAGCTAAATTTATATCTGATATTGAGAGGTAAATCAATTATTTCTAATTCTGAATGTATTTCTTATCTATAAATTATGTATACAGGTTGTCCCATAAAAAGGGGATTAGTGGAGTTTTATGTTTTTACATCTCCAAAATTAAAAATTTTAACAATAGGTGTTAAATCTATGTTCGAAATCTCTATATTTATTGTTCACTGTTGTTCAATAATTAGAATATCTCTACATAAGTATATTTAGAAAATATATTAACCATTGAAATTTTATTAAAAATCGACATTATACTAATTTCATGCTATGTATGGATTATTTGAAATTTGAATTAAACAATGAAATTAGGTCACAAATAGAGTAGATAGGTAATTAGAAATTGATATTAGATTTTATTTTATACAAGTTTCCTGAAGAACTGTAACACTTTTAAAGATGGCCCTGAGGAACCAATTTTCTATGGAACAAAAATTATTTCTCAGTTTAGATTGTATTATATCAAACAATGATTTTAGTTAATTCCATCCCTTTGTTTACTAATTTATTTACCGGTATGGCTCAATTAAGTTAAGTGATCTATCAGAAGTGGAAGGCCAGAACATTCACTTGATGGTCAAGATTCCAATATACTCCCCCAAGTTGATAGTATTCTGTGGACTCGAGAATGATGACAGCTTTGGCTTGAAATTCTTCAGGAGGGAGACAGTGATGAGCCCACGATACCACTCTCTCCTTCAGTATCATGTCCTCCCAGAACTTCTTTCTGCTAATAATGGAAACCTCGTAAGTCTTGTTTAGCAACAGGATGGTGCCCTATGTCACTGCACAATGAGGAATATCATGGCATACTTAAACACTCAGTTTGTGGACAATGTAATTAGTAGGAATGCCATCAAGGCAAGGATTGGCCTGCTAGGTCTCCTGACCTGAACCCTTTGGACTTCTCCTTAAGTCTAAGGTTTACTGTCCATGTCCTGTGAATCTTTATCAACTAGAAAAAAAACATCCGTCAAGAGATGGCTGCTCTGGATCCAGCTATGGACAAAATCAATGATAGATTTGAAACAAAGAGCCAGACTTGTCTTAATGGTGGTTGGAGGCCACTTTAAGAGTTATATTAGCAGCCATGGGAACTTTTTCTGTATATATAATGAAAATGATAAAATATGTCTTATCTAGATTCACTAATCCCCCTTTTTTGGGACACCCTGTAGATATCAATTAATGTTACATTAATGTTTATGTAGGTACAATGCATTGTATAATTATAGTTTACTATTGTTTGGGTAATAATTCTACAATTATTTCACCTATTTCCATAAATTTGTTTAATTATTCTTTCAAGAAGTACTGAAACAGAGCAACTAAGTTGTTCTGAAACTTATTTTAAAAGTTTATCAATATCCTTGTAACAATATATATATATATTTAATTCAAAAAATATAATCAAAATCATTGTCATTATAATGATTATTATACGACTCTACAACTAAATTTTAAACTGTTACAAATAATTTATAATATTATAGCTAATATTTTCGTATCAACATAAAAAAACCTTTAAAGCTGAATTTGGTTTCGTTTTAATTAGAAAGACATTTATTGATCAATCAAATCAGATTACCAATATAGAAATTAAAATAAGAAGAAAGGAAGTCAATTGCAATTCTTTTATTGAAGTATCCTGATAGAATCATTGTTGTTTAATTTCTTAATTTGATAATAACAGAATATTATTCAATTGGTGGAAATACAAGTCTCGAAGTTATCCGTTAATTAACTGATTTCCGTAAATTTCATTATGTATTTTGTTTTATAAATAATTTTTTCTTAGCTATATATATAATACATATATGTAAATAATGTCCTCTTATCTTTAAAATCCAAACATTTTAAAAATCGCGTCTTTTGTTAGTAGTTTCTCTAACAAAATAAATATTATATAAGATATTTGAAACGCCATTTATATGCATTCTAGGTAATATAAGCTCAAACAAATTTTCGCGCGTTCGAGTGGACGTATTATTAATTGTTTCGTTAATCGTTTTGGAATTAATTTCGAGATCTGGAAACAGGAGTTTCATATAATTTGGTTTTCTCCATTTAAAATAATTTAATATAAAATCTTGATTATTGTCTTTCTATAACTAATTCTACCCTTTCAAAGGATACGGTATTTTTTAGATATCATTTAGATAATTCGTTTAACAAATGTCCTATAAATAATATTTTCTAGATGACAGATGACAGATAACAGTTAATAACTTAATTAATTGTAACAGGTTTAGAGGAACTCTTCAATACATTCATTTAATAAACAATACAATATCTGATTGAAAAATCTATTTGATTAATATGTTAATACATATTATAATTGTAGGTATATAAATATGAACTTATTTGGACTAAATTGAAAGGACCAATTTTGTAACAAAATATATCTATTGTCTAAAAATGTTGTTTCAGCTCTAACAAGTTAAAAAAATAAAATAAGTTTGTTAGTAACAAACAGTTTTCAAAATACGACTTATTATTTCTCATTTCTATAAGTGTACTAATTAACTTAATAGTATGTGAAATAGTTAAAGATTAAAATATGTATATTGTGAATTTGAATTAATATTTATGATTCTTATATCCTAAGATTTTAAACTTAAAAGTTAATTTATCTCAAAGCTACTACCATCTATTTTTATTGTTTAATTTTAATTTGGTTTCATATATACCTATACTAGTTCATTAATAAATTGTTAATAGATAAATATATAAATAAATGATGGTGATTTAAGTATATTTATCAGAATAGAAAATATTATTTAGAAGCAGAACAAATTTTGTTGAGCAAGCCAACGTGTTGTATGTCAGAAAGGGGATAAATGAACCGAGCTTGATTGTATCGCTAAAACCTGTGATGTATATTTCAGGGATCCTCCTGGTTTATATTATGCTACAACTTACATTCTGACTCAGGAATTAAATGTACTGGAACATTCTACGGAAGATAAACATATCATTCGTCGTGTTTGTGAGGCAGTAGCTTCTAGATCGGCTGCTTTGTCTGGATCCGGTAAAATACATACCGTTTTTAATTTAAATCTTACTTGTATTTTAAAATATATATTAGCTCTTTAGATTAAATGAATAAATTCAAAAAATGTCTATAAATATATTTCTAAAAAAATAAGAAAAGTTTCAAATTTTACAATAAATTCGCTAATAAATTAATTTGTTAAAATTTAATGATATTAAATTTAGATTTATTGAATAATTTTTTTACAAATATTTCTACTTGAAATCATTTTTACTTGAAATCATTTTTTAATATTATTAAATTGTCGAATTATACTTTAATCTCTTTATTAAAATATATTATTGAATATAACATTCACAATTTATGTTAATAAAAATGAAAAGTCAGACGACATTAATTGGTGGAGGTAGTAATCCATTTTTATTGTATCCAGTCACTTTAAATACCAATTATTTTATATTTTATTATTTTTGTTGGATAATTTAATTATATACCAATAAAACATACAAAATATATGTGTATAACATAATTAATGACAGGTATTGCCTGTCTCTTAAACCGTATGGGTCGAAACAAAGTCACGGTTGGTGTGGATGGATCCCTCTTTCGACTTCACCCAAAATATGCCGAGAGAATGACTCTGATTATCCACGAACTTGTCACTGATATCGATGTATGTTAGTGCATTGGAATTAGTATTATTTTAATATTTATACAATTATTATGCAATATTACGCAATGCAAATATCTGCAATGATCTCCTATGTAATCTTTTGGATTATTATTCAAATATATTTATAATAATAATTTAGATATCTTCATTCATTAATTATAAAAATAAAATCATTGATTAGGTACAAATTATATATTATATTCTAAATGATATTATCCGTGTTTGGGATACTTCTGTCGCCTTTGAAAATTTTTCCTGAAGCTGTCGATAAAGTAATTGATTTTACATTCCGATCAAACTACATATAACTATGTTATTTTCAAAATTTAATATATTACAACAATTATGTTTAAACTACAATGATATCTCAATAAACCTATTCATACTTGTAAGTATTTTTTTGTAACGTATGGTATATATGGGTATTTTACTAACAATTAATTTGACTTCAAACCCGGTTATAATTTTTCTAAATTAAATGATATTTCTTAATAACTACTTCTCTTAATAACTTAGTTCTCTTAAAATAAATTAATTTGATTATGGGATATTGAATATCTGTTATTTGTTATAGGATATCTGTTTTTTACATATTTTATAATAAGAAACTGATTTTGGGCGCTTTAAAATGAAATATAATTAAGTTTAACAAAAATCAAATTACAAAAGTTATCCAATTATTGTTAATGTTCAGAATGTTCTTATATAGATGTTTTTTCATAAATTTAATCTTAAATCATGTCATTTTATATTAATAAATTGACAAAATTGATTTTTTTGGTAATTTATAATTTTTTTATCAACGTTTCATATTTTCAGTTTTATTTGAAACTTTCTGAAGACGGCAGTGGAAAAGGAGCTGCTGCTATTGCAGCAACAACTGTACGACACTAAAAAAATGACATATATTCAACTACACAAATACAAATTAGTAATCAGTGATGCTTAAATTTAAGTTTATATTTATTTTTACATATTTACACTTATATTAACATTTTTTTTGGTTTTATTTATGAATATTTTATTTTGTGATACATGTATGTTTGTATAAATAAACTTTTGTTTAATGATTTATAAAAGCTACCTTTTTCAACTTTTATAATTTTATTAATATTTTTAAAATAAATTTTAAAACTCCCTTATTTAAAAATTGGGATACGATGAAATTTTTAGTAGAATATTTTATATATGGAATAATTATTAATTTCTTACAAAAAATTATTTTAAATAAATCTTTGTGTATCGGAATGCATATTTAAAACTACTTTATTGTAATGTTTTATGAAATTACTTTGAATTGGTTTGATAGGTATTGTTTATTTTGGATAATTGTATACGTTGAGTAAATCAAACCTTTTGAATATAATTAAGTTATAAATCCACCAAAATTTTCAGTTAAGTTTTCGGTTGAATTTTGGTTTCACGAAGTATTTAAAAAGAGCAAATAAGTTGACATCTAGGTTATTTTGAAAGTTAATTTAAAAGTTAATATTTTTTTTTATACTAAAAAAATACCTAATTGAGTTTTTCTAGTATATATATTTAACTTTAATTGATGAGTCAATTAGTTTTGTTTACAATTAACATCAATATTTTGTTTCAAAAAGAAATATAATAAAGTTAATTACGTTTTATTTCATTTAGAGACATATATAATCAGATTTTAAATGAGATTATAAATTAAAATAGACAGAATCATTATTGTTGAAAAGTTCTTAATTAAAGTTAATAACTAAATCATAGATAAAGACCTTTTAAATTATTTATGAGTTTTATACTAACTTTAATATCACAAATAATAATAATTTAATACAAAGGCTTGATTGTAATAATCTTTCTATATCTCATTTCTATATAAAATTATTTTTTGTTGAATTTTTTTAATTACATCAAAATATTATGTGTCCGTGCACCAAAAAGTAATATATGGAAAAGATAGAATTTTCATATTTCAATATTTTCGAAAAAATTATCGAAGTTTTTTAATTACACGATTCCACTTTGAGGAAGGGGACCGCCTCTTTTAGCAGTTTTATCACTTATAAAAATTCATTTTTACATTCATAATTCATTCATACATTCTTGTCTTGTTATAATATTTAAATTTGCTAAAAATCTCGCAAAAATCTAAAATATATTACTAAATGCTTATAATGTTTATAGGTGATTAACTAAAAGCAGTCAAGTTGGTAATTGCGTTCTTAGAAGCTGTCAAATTTAAAATAGAATTGAAGAAATCATTTAATTTATTATTCACGCATTCTCTTCAGCTCGGATAGAAGGTTAAAGCTTGTGAAATCTACTAAACCAATAAATTCATTTGTGTGTTTTGATTATGTCTTGTTGTAAAGTTTAAAAACTATTTTAATAGCTTATTTTTTGTGTTAAATACTGCATTATAGTTTTCGCTTATACCACAGAACAAATTAAAATAAATACATTTAAAATTTTTTTCGACAAGGTGAATTTTAATTAAAAGCTAAAAATGCTGCCATTGTTACAAGTCACATTTTTAAATGTATAAATTATTAGAAAATCAGTATAAATTATTTTGATTTTGCATGTAATATTTAATATGTGTGTAAAAATATTATCAATATATAATATTAAACTTATATTTTGAATAAATGAGCATATCATCAAAACATCTTTACTTCAGTGCCTGATGAATTCATATAAAAACATCATGACAATTATGTGTTTATGATTACGGTAAAATCTAATAATAATGTAACTAAAAGTTTAAAAGGATAAAAAGGTAAAAATAAACAAAATTGAATTTACAAAATTTATTAATCGCTTTCAAAAACGTGAATAAAATAAAAAGATGATAATGTTGGTAAGTTAAATAATATTTATTGATATGCCATAGAGTAATAAATGTGTATATTTATAAAATAATCACTATTCTGAAAATATTCACAAGCTTTGTTTGCTTACAGCTGTAAATGTAGCTCTGTATAGGGGTTCAGTAAGAGAAAGGTTAGCTGATAAACTGCAAAATGTTGAGCTCGTCAAGATCGTCCATGAAATACCCCTTCTAAATATTGTACAATCTATCATTGAATCACCCCATATCATAATTCACTTCTTTTCACTTATAGGAGGCAGTATTAGGAGGCAATATTATAGATATCAAAAAAATGTCAACATTTCATTTAACAACATAATGCAAACTTTACGATTTTCGCAAAACCATACAGAATATTCTCTATGAGAAAAACATAACACTAAAAATCTAGACAGGAGCACTCAAAATAATTGTGGGCGCTATGTTGTCATTTCATGGGGTATTTGGGTAACAGCCTGATGTTCTTGGTTGTCGCAAATCACTTACAGTAGTAGCGGTATCGTTTGACATATCTATGCTTAATAACATTCGAAATTTAAGTTTTAACAATAAACTTTATAAAGTTCACTATTTTTATCTTTTATCTCCACTTATTTAAATAATAAACGCTTACAATAAATTCAATTATTGTAATTGATGGAATATATAAAAATAAGTCATGGATTGCAACATAAACTCAGTCTGAGCTGATAAATTTCGGACGAAACAGCCTTTACACCACTATTCCATAATTGTGTATAGGCAATTTATGATTAAGATAGAAAAGTCACATTTGTATTAGTCTAAACTGCTTTCTCAAAAGGGGCTCTATGACATAAAATACACCATCTTAGGAATTTTTGGGACACAAGTTGAAGATTAGCATAAACCATTTTACTATTTAGACAAAGAAATTGAAAATCGTGGTACTGAGATGACCATATTATATACTGGAAGGATTATATATATAATACCTACGGTAAACCATTAGTAGAGATCTTTATTTTTAGAACGTTATATTCAATAGGTATTCTTTGTAATATAAGTATACTAATTGTTATGTGCTATAAAAAATTTCTAGAAGCTTATTTAATATTTAATGGTGGTGAAATATTACAAAAGGCTCTAAATTTTGTTCACTCATTGCAGTAAATCTTTTTTTAGGCGATACGTAAGTACCTACCCTCACGGTGACTTTGCTACGTCTCCTCAATATTTTTTAAAGAATCGTGTCATTAATAGTAGCACAAATTGTTAGGGTGACTTTTAGTGGAATTTTGAGTTAATAATTAAAATTAATTAATAATTAATTTACTGTATCCAAAAGATATAAGGTTTGCAAACAAAAAATCCTCCAATATCGTAAAGAATCATTTAGTAGTAATTAAATTTTAATAATTATACGTATAAAAATGGCATAATATGGATATGCTAATATATTTCAAGTAGAATAGGACGTACTAATATAAAGAGCTACCGAATATATTTTAGAATAGTTTATATGAACACTATATATATTTTACCTCATCCAGACAAAGCAGCCGATCTAGAAGCCACTGCCTCACAAACACGACGAAATATTTATTATATGTTTATCTTCCGTAGAATGTTTCTGTTATACAATTAATTCCTGAGTCAGAATGTAAGTTGTAGCATAATATAAACCAGGAGGATCCCTGAAATATTCATTACAGATTTTAGTGATACAATCAAACTCGGTTCATTTATCACCTTTCGGACATACAACAAATTTAATTCAATAACTCCATAACTGTTAAAATCGGTTATAATCTTGATAAAACAGAACTTAGTACGAACCATTAATAAGTTTATGTCAGTTGAATAAATAAATGCAATTAAGTTTACTGTTAGTAGGATATTAAAGATTAGGACACTTGAAATTAGTGAAATCCGTTGTTCTATGTTATTCGGTTAGATGTAGGTATCTATATTTTTAGAACCGCGAGAATTTTTGTTTACATTTAGTTCAAATGAGGCAATTAAGACAGTTCCTGTGCTTTAAATAATATAAGATACAATTTCATCCCCTCGCACGAAATATATCTTATCGGGACGTGCCTCAAAACGTGCCTCAAAACTGTTTGATTGCTTGCTTTGAAAATTAGTAAATTTATCATGTCGAATGCGTAGAATTCAAAATTTGACTTTATTTTGACCGCCCACCAAATCGTTTCAAGTTATTCCTATTTTTATCATGCTCACATACCAAATCTTAACGAGACAGTTTCAGTCCATAGTTTTATCCATCTTATCAGGACGTGCCTATAATTGTAGTCTTATCTGGACTTGTTCTGCGCATGCGCAGAATCCCCCATCAAGGTCAGGGCGAATTTTTAAATAACCCAAAGATGTTATTATGTATGTTTTATCAGGACAGTCCCTATAAGATTTATATCTATTCGAAAAATTATTTTTAAAAACTACCATATAAATTTCCCGATTAGATAGGGTATATACAATTATTTTAATCAATAGGTAATTTAAAACATTGTCAGATACATAGAGTTTCAACTTTTATTGATTTCATATGCATTACATTGGAAAATTTTCTCGATTATTCACAAGGAATTTATTCTGGTATATAAAAATAGTAAACTTTCATTTATAAAGTGGGAATATTTTTTGTTAAATTCTAATGTAATTTTTATTCTACTGCTACAATTTTATTTAATATAACTTTCTATCAAATTATATAGTAATTTTTGACAAATAACTATTTTTATATACCAGAATACATCCCTTTACTTTTTATTTGAGCAGTGACACTGCAGGGCAATCACACTGTTAATAATAATTATAGCAGTGTGATTGTAATGTCAATAGCACTGAACTTTAAACTAAGTTTGTTTTTAATTGTAATGTGTTGCAATACAGTTTTACACTTTTGTAGCTATTGTCAGTAGCCTAAAGCTACTGGTTAGGTTCATAAGTCATAATATTTATGACAAACTATTGTATGAGCTAATAAAACATTTTCTGTATTTTTCACATGTGATGGTAAAATCAGTATAAAATATATAGAAAAATTTCCATAACTTTCAAATATTTTCATCTGACATCTTCGGATATTTTTGTAGTATTTTCATAATTTTTACCATAATTATTATGGTTTGACATAAATTTGACGAATTGGTCCCCAACAAGGCAGACTTTAATTATATCAATTGGATATCAACAACATGTTCTGTTCGTCTGTGTCTCTGATGTTTTCCATGGGACTGGCCCAACCAATTTTCATTTGTTTACAATATACTGACTGTAGCTACAAAAGTGTTAAACTGCATTTATAAAATACTATTGCAACTCTTTAAAAATCAATTTAGTTCATAAATGGTGCAAATCAGATAAATAAAATCTTTTAAAATTTTATTTGGACCAATGTCAATGCAAATTATTTGCAATGATAAAATTGTTAATTATAAATAAGCGAAACATGTATGCTATAAATCATGATTGTCTATATAATATAATAGTTCACATCATTATAATTGCAAAAAAAATATTAAAGTTTATTTAAATAATAAGGTTTTCTAAATAAATTCAGTGCTGGTGGTGTCAAATGGCAATGGAGCCAGGGATTTTTGCGCCCCCCCCCCGCCCCTATACTTTTTTGGCATAGGGGCCACATACACATTTGACTCTATACCATATGCGCCCCTACAATATTTGGACCACTCAAAATAAAAAGCTTCCGTAACAACTAACATTCATTGTCTAATCTGAATAATTATTATATATAATACTTATATTATTATTCCATATATAGATATTTACTTCTTATCCCTAATTTTTATAGCACACATATATATTATGTATATTATGTATAACTGGTAAAATATTAAATATTATTATAAACTTACTTTTTAACGTAAATAGCTGAGGAAAATGTAATATTTCTAAAGGCGCGCTAGACGTTGTTTTCAAATAATAACATGTTTGTTTTAATTAACTTTAAATAAACGATAGATAACTGTAATTTTGTAGACGTTTTATATAATATTTATATTTGCAATAATAAATGTCTTATCGGGACATAGACTTTTATGCGTTATAAAAACCATATCTAATCATGACAGTCCCGATAATATATTTTTTTAGAATTTATTGAAAACTATATCTAGTAAGGACTGTCATGATGGGATGTCCCGATAAGAGTTGGTGTCTCGATTAGAAGAACAAAATAAGCACGAAAGTCCCGATAAGATATATTTTAGGAAACAGCTAAGTTTTCCAGCAACAACAGGCCATAAATATAAGCACTTTTGTAAAAGGGTAACAACAGGGTCATGGCAAAACTGTAAATAATGCTCTAAATCTTCAATTTTTACATTAATTTTAGTTGAATGAAGTTTTATTGTTTAAAATTTATTTTTCTTAGGTTCACGGAGTTGGGTTGGATAATAAATGTCGTAGTTCAATTCTTTTCTACTTTCTCTGTACTAAATACGAAGCATCATTTTCAATAACTAGTCTGTAATAATTCAAGTCTTAAATAAAACTGGAAAGTAGAAAACGTGTAGACAATCACTTAATTTTTGTTAAAAAAAACTTTTCTCATTAAAATATTGTTACAGAATTTTATGTAAGGTGACTTTATCTTTTGTATAAAAATTGGATTACTACATCAATTTGAATAATAAAAAACATAATTATTATTATTACATATTTAAAGAACTTAAAAAATAGTTATCGGAATATGAAATATTTTAAAAACACAGTTTTCAATATCATATAATAAAATTTTAACCAATATTGCTATACGACCTAATATTGATAATAGTTATAAAGAAATATAATTTCATTATATATAGTATAATTTATAACTTTTGAAGGGGGTTGAAATTCATAGAATTGTTGGTATTACTAACTAATCAAATTAACAATTCAGTTAGAAACACATAAACATGCATTATTGATATATTAACAGTTCTCAAACTGATGTTTTGACCTTTAATTTAATTTAAAAATATTTTTCATAGTAATTAACAAGTTGAACTTATCAAATATTTCTATATTAGATTTTATAAAATTATTCAGGACTAAATGACAAAATAAAATATTTTTAATACAATTTTCATAAAAATACTGATATTTTGATTTTAACTTTTTTAACCAAATCCTAATAATAATTAAAAAATATAATATTCATTTGACTGCTTTATTCATATGATTTGTATTATTGCAAATTGTAATATATAAGATTGGTAAATATACAAATATTAAAATAATACTAATTCCATTGTACTATCATACATGGATATCAGTGACATGTCCGTTGATAATCAGTCATAATTCTCTCGGCATATTATGGGTGAAGTCAAACTGGGGGCCCATCCACACCGCTCGGCATTTCTATAACAAATTTTTTCATGGACATCCGTTATATAAGCGAAAAATGTTCTGAATATAAATATATTTATGTACTAACGTTAACATGTTGTGGGAATTATAAAAACTAAAAGAAATGTTAGAATTTCGTAATTATAATATATTTAGAAAAATTCAATTAATAACTGATGAGTGGGCAGTGTTGTCTCGAAATAGGTCGATATAAGTGTATTTGCACTCATTGTTGATTATTTTCACATAAACATTTAAACAATTCAAATTCAAACAAATCATTCCATAATAATCATCCACTGATTGTGCAATAATTGCTGACATACGAATTTATTTAGGGCACACACATATACGGTGAATATAAATGATGATACCTATTTAAAATGAACGCAATTATATCCAATTTTATGGCATTCTATTGGTAAATTATAATCTTGCTAAATGTAATACAGAACTTTTCTAAATGCTTAATATAAATAGAGATTAAAGATAGTTACATATTTGTAAAAGAAAATACATAAAATATTTGTACACAAAATTTGTAAAGATCCATTAAAACATCGGTTTAAATTGTTTATTTTTCGTTCTATTGTGTTGACCTATACTTGATTTATTGCAAAAAATATTAATATAATGTAATCAATATGAAATGTTTTATTTGTACCTTCCCCAACTTCAAGAATAATCTAATTATGGTTGTAAACCTCTAAATTGAGATCATTTTTAATTAGTTAGATGTCAAGTCAAGTAAATAATATTGTTCAGATAGTTTAGAAAATCTAAGAAAACGTAATAAAATAACTTTCTAAAATACATGCTGAAAAGCAAAAAATAAGAAGCATATAGAACACAGAAAGATTATATCGAAATAATTTAAATAATTTACAAATTATAAAAAAGAAAAAGTTATCTTCAGTAAGCATGTGATGCAGTAAAAACTTTTAATATTCTTACACATTTTTGGAGATCAACTCAATACACCTTACACCTTGCATACAACAATCTATGGAGTGGATCTCCGAAAAGAAGATTAAAGTGTTTATTGCAACACAAGCTTCCTGCTTCTTTTTATTTTGTCATGTTGCAAAAAAAGAATCTCTATTTTAACAAAAAATCCTTAAAGCATATCAATTTAAATACAAACAAATATCTAATTGAAATTCCATTATAAATGTATTTGGACAGAATATATTACATAGATTTTGAGGTTTTTAAACATAGTGTTTTAAACATGTTTATAAACTGATCTAAATACAAAATATTTTTTAGTTGTAAACTGAAAATGCTCAGAGTGATGTTAATATTTGTTTGTTATTCGGATCGGTTCGATTAGATATATAATTCCTTGTTTGAGTGCAGTAGGTTTAGAACCCGCTGCCATACTATTCTTTCCCAAAATAATGAAACCTATAACTTTGTTTTAGACGATGATTCGCTTACAATATTGAATTTGATTGTAATTATTCAACCAGGCTAAAATGAAAAGTTATTTTGAAAATCTAAAATTGCTAATAAATAAACCGATCAGAAAAAGCACAGCATAAATTCGTAGTTCAATTTGATAATCATATTTAATTATCTACAGTCTACTCTGGTTAAACCGGAGCCGCTTAATACGGACGATTGCACAAACTTGACACTAAATAAAGAACTAACAATTTCCTTTTATCTTTCCTATGTTAAAAAGTAACAAAAACTCTTTTTTTTAAAAAAAATCATACTGTATATAATGTATTTAACTTGTGTTTATAACCGGACAATTTTTTTAATTTTATGGGTGTCCAATTTAGATTTTTTATAAGTTTTTTACCTATCTGTAATTCTATAAATATAACATACTAGACTTCTCTTATTTTATATCTAAACATGATTATAGTGATAACTATTATGTTAACAATGAGGACTAAAATTTACTTCCATTGTAATTTAATAATATATATGAACACCAAAAATTGTTAGTAACTCGGAAACTGATTTGTTTTAAAACTGAAACCGTTATTATATAAATATATATATATTTAAAATATTATCAAATATATGATTAATAGTGTCTACCTAAAAGGGGTATAGTACAAAGGGGTATCGTGGAAAAAATGGGTCCTATTAAGATTAAATTTTTATCTTGTCCTTAATTTGATTTTTAAACTATTTATATACGAACAACACCATTTTGTTAGCTGACGAAGAAACATTAGTTAAAACACAACTTTACCTTTTGACGACTTTAGCACAATTATCGAAATCTACCTTTGGTCACCGCGTTCTAAGTTATGTTTAACTTTATTGAATTAGGGTTAGAAAAGAAACAAACCCATTGGGTATGCTTCGGATTTTATACCATTTATAATATAACTCATAATGATTTTGTTCAGCTTCAGTTGAAGGGATATGAAACTATACGTTAGCTACTATTTATAGATCAATGCACAATAAATTAATGTGTATCAATGTAACTAATTAGACACCCTTATATGTTGACATATTACAATAATAGTATAATTGATTGAAAAGAGGAAAAAAAGAATCGCGCGAAAAGAGGAAAAAAAAGAATATCAAATACCGTCATTATATTTCAAAATAAGGGGGTTTGTGATAAATTAAAAAAATATAATTATTTTTAGATGAAGAAGTCAAATTTTAAATTTACTTATTTTGGCTGAGGAAGGTGGTAATTAAGGGGTCAAAAAATTATTTTTATTTTTAGATGGAGATGTAGATGCAGATTTTTTTAAATTTTGGTTGGGGAATGTAAGGGAAGGGTGATGAGTCATAAGCTAGAAGTCACTACCACTTACTACTATTACTCTATAATGTATAAAATTTTAATAAGAATATTAATAACATGAAAGTAATGGTTTCTAAACATTAATTAATGACTGATTATTAATCTTTTGCGAAGGATTATTGAAATACACAATTTATAATAAATTAAAAACATTTATTATCTGTGATAAAATTAGCTGCTAATAACAAAACTACAAATGGAAATCAAATTAATTTACATTTTAAAAGAAAAAAAAAAAAAAAAAATTTATAAAATATTTAATTTAATTTAATTTGGTTTGGTTTGTATTTGTAGTTTTTTTTAGCGATCAATTTTAATACAGATTTTTATAAATTTTAACATATGATTTTTTATTAATTGTATTGTATATTTTTATTATGTGTCTCTCTGACACACTTCTCCATATAAGCTAAGCTAAGATAAGGATTATTGATTAATTTTTAATATATAAAAGAAACTCATTGTTTGACAGCAGCAGTTATACTTAGTAATGCGAACATCAGTCACAGTGATCTATTTCATTGGATAAAATCAGAAATTATATTGACAAATTGAAATCTCAGTAAAATGAAAATTTACAATATATTAAAGAATGCAGCATTAAATTTTACAAAATTGTATTTGATTCTTCATCTCAATAATGCCTGATCATAACCCATTTGTTAGTTTCTGTGAAACCACATCCGCACATGGATTTGGCCACCTCACCACAAAATTAATTATAAAACGAGTTATCTGGGTTTTTATTATTATAGCTGGATATATCGGATTATCCAATGACTTATATGGTTTGATAGTGAATTTTCTTACTTACCCAAAAGTCTGGAACGAAAAAACTATACTAGACAGTTTCGTATTTCCAGACGTGGCATTCTGTCCTACCGACCAAATTTCTTACATTAAAGAACTACTTGATTTTCCAAATCCTGAAAACACAAGGTTTACCATCAGAATGGAAATCATTACCGACAGCTTAAACGGAGAGGTTAAAAATATGGGCCAAAAGTCAGATTTTGATGAATCCTACATAACAACCAGAATCTTGCGCAGCATAGCTGACAAGCGAGACTTATTCTTCAGTGCTCAAGATCACGTGGTTTCCTGCAAATATATGTATCAAAATTGTGATTTCCGCAACTTCACACTATATTGGCACCCGACTAAGTTCGCGTGTTATCAATTCAGCCCTGATAAACGATTGGCTTTGTCGGCAGGGCCTGGTTCAGGACTGCAATTGATCCTGAATCCGGGAACCACCGTTAGTATGAAGACTAAAAGACAACTTGTAAGTAATTAAAATAACTGACCTATAAATACGAATGATTAAAGATAAAATAAAAAATACAGCCATATGAATGATGAATTTCAAACATAATCGTCTTTGTTTATTTAAAACTGTAACATTTCAAATTAATTAAAAGTGTTTTATATCAGAAGTTCTATATTGCTTTAATTAATACCTTAACGATTATATATTTATTAGATCAAGCATATTTAAAACAATTGCAAATAATATTTATTCATTCAATATTAAAATATGAACATAAACGTGGAAAAGGGTGAGAATGTATTATAAATCTATTTTAAATGATATTCTTTTATTATTCTTTTATTGGTCTCTTTATACAATTATAAATTTGTAAGTGGTTGCAAAAATTGATTACTGATGTATTTCTAAGTGAAATTTTGTTTGGTTTTACAGTAAATCCAATTATATAGTAAATTATGTAAGGAGCCTTTTTTGGCTTGTGTTATATATAAATATATTCTTGAAATGTTTGACTTTTAGTTTAATAATTATACATGAAAACATGTTCAGGATTAAAATAATAATATTACCAAATTGATAAATTCCGTTTTAAAAGTTAATTAATTATAATTATAATTAAAATGCATTCTTTATTTTAGAAAAAGTTTATGACTGGGTACTCAATTAGCATCCATGAACCTCGAACTCGTCCATCCTTCAGAAAAGATCGAATCAAAGCTCCACGAGGTTCAAATGTTGAAGTTGAATTGACAATGACGAAGAAAGAAGACATTCCCACACCTATAGAGCCGTGCAATGTAACCTTGCCTACAATCAATATAGCAACAGAATTTTCTAGAACTCCAGTGACAACCGCCAGTTATCGTCAAACTATAAATGAATGTCGAGCCTTTCTAAATCAAAGACATTTTATTGAAAATTGTGGATGTCTCGATGATACTGCAATTGTACCAACAGAACTTCTTAAAAATTATACATTTTGTCATAAAGTTCCAGAAGAAATGTTATACTTTACAGAAAGAAGTGCAATACTAGTGGAAAATAAAATTAAACTTTTTATCAAGCACAATAATATAACTTATGATTTGGGAAAACTTATCAAAGACAATGGTTTTGTTGATCGCGCATTATGCAGTAAAAAAGAAATTCTAAAATTTCTGCAAACTCCAATCACGGCCAACATGTGTGATCATCCGTGTTCATCCGTGAAATATTATCGATCTGTTGTTATCACGGCATGGCCTCCAGCTGAACGAAAAGATGTTTTAGAAGTTCTTCAAAATAGTGCTGAAGAAGCGTACAGAAAAGCTTCTACTTTGGGTTATGATGTTGCAAATGCCACGGATATTAATGTGAAGGATCTGGTTTATGTTAACATTTTCCCTGGATCCGCGGATGTTGTTCAGAGAACTTCAAGCCGAGCCCTGTCCTTCACGATGCTTTTGTCTTCGTTTGGTGGTAGTTTGGGACTTTGGACGGGTTTCAGTTTGATGACGTTGGCCGAAATTTTGCAATTACTTTTCTGTTTAATAGCAAGAAAACCAGATATTTAAAAGTTTTTGTGTAATTTAAATATATCTTAAATTACATTATATAATAAAATCAATATATTCGGATGATTGCTAGAATTTAAAACGTAAAACATTTTGTCTCTCAAGATAATTTGTATAAATATCTTATCTCAACTGTTGAATATATTAACCTTTATTGCTTTCCTTTGAAACCTTTCCAACTAAATTAATTTCTCTTCATATATTACTTATGCAAAAACTGAACATAATAGGTGATTTGTTTCATTTTTAGATATTATCGTTTTTAAATATATTGATTCTTTTGTAATTTGATTTTCAATTTATAATTTATTAATATGGATTTCATGGATATTAAATATAGGTCGTTTCGTTTTTATTTGCATGTATAAATAATAAAATAAGAAAAAAATGCGCCTTTAATTGTATACTAATTTAAAATCTATTCCTAGTTATGTTTGCGATATGGAGAATTCAAATATGTAAAAATAAATTCTATGACATGCTTTCTATGGTTTTCGTAAAAACTGAAATATTTGAAAAATTGCTTGCAGATCAAAATTGCTAGAAAAGAATTAATATAATTAATATAATCAATTATTTTTTTGATTTAAAGTTAGGTATTGAAGAGATATACCTTGTCTGAAAAGTTCAAGGTTATTGGTTGGTTAGTTACCAAATGTATTAATAAAATATAAAGATGATAATTTTTTACCCTGTCAGCACCGTGTTACATTAAAAATACGACCAGAAGGAGACATCAAATCAAAAATCTGATGACACCTATCAGTGAGAAAATTTTATAGCGCGCATTGTCCTAAAATATAAAACCGATCGATAAATCAATAAAGCCTACAGAGCTGTTTAAAGTTTAAAATATTTCATTTTTTGCAAAAATTACATGTCCAAAAAAAGGAGGTGGTGTCATCTTGGTACCAAACTTGGCATAGCAACACTAGAAATCACTAGATATATTATGTTAAAATTTCAAAGTCATTTGTCACGTGACAAAAATTGCTATTGACAAAAATTGACAATATTGACAAAGTTTCAGATGTTTTTGTTGAATTTCTGGAAGAGATGTTTTGATATTTTGCAATACAGCCTGAGCCTATACTGAAACAAAACATTAGATTAGTTCACGACAACGCATTACCCCACGTATTTCGAACCACCACAACCTTTCTTCAGATAAATAATGTCAGAAGTCTCTAGCATTGAAGAGTTACGTTGTAAGCAAAATTTTACAACAAATGAAGAGATCGTCCAATTTCTGCATGAGCATATTCCAAGTTTTTCTGTTCTGCAAAGCCATTAGAAAAAATGGTAAGTAGATTGACTAATTTTGTAATTGCTTTTCTGTAAACATGTTTTTAATTTCAAATAAAAAACGAAATACGAAATGACCAACAATATAATAGAAATAATGAATTAATTATCGTAACTGTATCATTAATTTTTATTATTAAACTTGTTGATATATCTCTAGAACGTCAAAGAGTTACACAAAGATAATTATTGGCAAAAATTAAAAAAATTAAATTTTGATTTAAAAAATAGTTTGCTCTTATTTAAAGTAGGTACATATTTGTGATTGTGAGGCATTATTTTCTACTTCAAATTGTCACATGAAAGTCCAAATTAGTCAACGTATAGCTTTTATTAAAAGTAATTTCAAATTAGTCCTTGACAATTATATTAATACTTTAAGTAAGAAATTTCACTCTGTGGAGCAAAATATGGCGCTATAATACAATGTGGAATTACTCAATCTCTATTCTATACATTTAGTGAACCTATTTTCTATGCGCTATATTCAAAACTAACACAATTTTTTAATCGACAGCTTTTAAAAATATTTTATAAAACTATTGATTTAAAATATGCTGCGTTTTTATTGTAGAGCAAATAATATTGTATAATACAAATAAACTGAAATATTTGGTGAATAATGCATTTAAAATAAAATTAAAATTATATTGTGAATATATTAATCTCTGTTTAATACACCAGCAGGATCCGGCAAAAGAAATAATAGTTTTAAAATTGGTCGACAACTAAATTTATATGCAAATAAATAATTATAACTTATCTCCAAAGGGATGTATTAAATGGAATAAATTTTAGCAAATATAACATTCGCACTTATTTATGTGGAAATAGTGGTGAAAGCGGGACTGGCTGCAAGATAGTGATATGAATGTGAGAGTTAGCAAATTAACACCGGGAGAATATTATATTTAAAATATTTCGGAAAACTTCTAACTAGTATAATAGTGAACTAAAAGTACATAAAGTATTATCACCCAACACATATGCAAAAAGAATATTATCATATTATTATATATAAGTCTAAATTTATGTTTATAATACATGGAAAGCTTTCACGCAGTAAAATATGGCTTCAGTTTGGCAAGTATTTTATGTCTTTGAATTCATTGACTATTTTCTATATAACGACACACTTACAAATATCAACACACTAACCACATTTTCAAGGAATGGAATTCTTGCTTATGGCAATGGTTGTTAACCTCCCAATGTGTCCTTTTCGTGTGTTCAATCTGTGTTCACTTCGTGTTTTCATTTAATGAATTAATGTGTTTCAAATACCTGCACAGGTTCTGCAATTTTTCAAATGAATGACAGTTTTCTATAAATTAAATCAATTAATATTTTTATTTTATTAGTTGAACTTGTAAGCAATTAATATTTCAATTACAAATGTTGTTACCTTAACTAATATTTGTAAAGTCTATATAATTATTTGTACAATATTATTATAAAAGTAAATCATTAATAAATAGTAATTAAAGATTTATCGACGACACCAGAACTGAAATTTAACTGCGAAAATTGCAGGAGAGGTTAATCTTGAGTTCAATATAACAATTGAATCATTAGAGGTTTCAGGAGGGACTTTCTTTTCTGAGTGCAAGAAGTACAGATACCTATCTAAAGGCAAACATTAAGTATAACCTGTAAAATGTTCATGACCAATCTAACACATTTATTAACCCTATTCATACCATATACCATGGGGTTTGCGATTCGGCCTCCCCACTCTAAATTTTCGTTGTCATTTTTTATTGAACAACTTGAGAATAGAAAGTAAGCTCTCGTGAATTTACTTATAATGTAGTTTTACTACTTTGACCGCAAAATGTACTTTAATAGATTCATGTGGACGATCATGAGAGCGGTTCTATCACCATCACCCCAAATTTAACATTTTTCAGAATTTTACAAAATTGGCTATTATATAAATGGAACTATCTGAATAGCTTATATTATGTGATAATCAGCCAGATAAAATTGGGATAAACGTGAATCCACATAAAAATTTTGAATGATTTAAAAAACTTTTTTTTATTTTAAAATAATAAAAATATAATAATTTGTAAATTTAATATTTAAAAAATAAGTAAAAATAAGTAAAAAAATAATATTTAATCTAGATATATATAATATCGTATAGATTAGTTGCTTTAATAATGTATTGTATTTAAAAGCAATTTAAATTAATTAAGCAACATGTTTGCAAATATATCTAAAAATATGGGATCCGACAAAAAATGGTGTATTTAAAAAAAAATATTTCAAAAGTTTGATAAAATATAATGTAATGTTGTGAACAGTCACGTTTGTATCTTTCAAATTGCTATGGACGCAGTTATATATCTATGAAACAAACATATCTTATATGAATCGATAAGCAATATAAATCCTATTCAATTGTTTTATTTACTGACATTATTCAAATCCATCGTTGGGGCCTGGGTTAGCGCACCAATATTGTGTCCAGTAAATTTCAGAAGAATTAACAGAATAAGAGTGTCAGTCTTTAAACCATAAAGCAGATTGTCTTCCCGAGCTCGAAAGGACAGAGATTAGTCAGCCCAGAGAAACGGCGAGAGGAGTGGAATTCATTCACAGAATAACAAATTGTTTTCTACTTTACTGTTTAGTCTAAATTTGTCTAGATAAATAAATGTATTCAAATCATCCTAATTCCTGTAAATATTGTTGATCTCGTTTTTTTCTCTAGTAAACTGATTTATGATGATGGTGATGATGAACCGTAAAGAAGATTAGGAAGTTTTATTTGTTTTTATATCGATTATTTCATTTATAATTTTAACAGTTTGTTACTTTTCACTTTCACGTTTATGACTGACTATCAGTAAGTAAGAAGGTATTGATTACATCCGCATTTATTTCAGAAGTATATATTTGTTTTGTATAGCGTATATTTTCTGAAATTCCAATTTGCTCTTCATTTGTTTAAATTAAATCCAAAAAATATTAACATTAAAATATAGTTTACAATCGTTCCTAACCTTATTTGGCTATATAGGTGCTTCCGGAAATTTTTGTCGGATTACAATATAACAATCGTATATTTGAATTGCCGGCATGATTTGCTGGCTCGTAACTATTTCGATCGTTATTGTAACAACTCAGATTGTGATAAAAATTCAAATACATATCAATAAAATTTTTAATTCAGTCTTAAAGCATTAACGACATGACATCTCTCATTAACTTCAGCCGTGTACCAGGTGGAATGATTTTTTGAAAAGAGGGAAAATAAGTTGAACGCATTGCACATGAGAGCAACCTATAATTTAATTGCCGATGATTAATATCACTGCAGAACTAGATCGTATGGAAGAAGATCAGAGAAATAAATATGCTACGATAGACGTGGAAATCACTGCTGAAATGAATAAGTTAGAA
>JAUZNC010004784.1:52097-65917 GCA_034780395.1 Vannuccia rotundouncinata | reverse complement strand
ATTTATTTTAAAAGCTTTCAAATATTTTCAAAAACGAAAAAAATGTGTGGTGTAAAAAGTTTTACGACAATTATACTAAAAGGATAAAAAATACTTTTGTCTTTTTGTATGCGCATTCTTTAGTCTTTCTTAAAAAATTTCATGAAAATCTCAATTTTAATTCGTATAAAATAAAAAGGATATTCGACTATATTTTAAAATAAAAAATTATTTACATTAATATGTTGTGTTTTTACTAATTATCCGCTATTTATATTTGTCAGTTAAAGTGTTAATTATTTTTTATATAATATTACAATAAGGACATAATTTATATGTCAGAATAAAAAAAATATCTATTAATATATGCTTGCAACTTTGAATGGAAGTTGAAATGTGTGTTATACTTATATAGCAACAGGTAATAAAAAATACAAAATTAAATTATCTTAACCCTATCAAAACCAATTAAACATATTATTTTCAGATTTAATTTTTTAATTACTTCAGTAATTTAAACTGTGAAAAACTGATTTGTTATTATTGTCGATTATATAATATTAATAATTATTGAATATATACTGCTAAAATTATTTCGAAGTGTTATTCTGCAAGTCCATCTTTTAGATATTACATAACACCAGCATAAGATTCATAATTAATAACGACAACAGTTAGATAATAAATAAAACATTATGTTATGGTTGAATAAATCTTAAGTTAACTTGTGAAACTCTCAATGAATATAACAAGAACTCAATTGTTGAGGCTTCTGTTTCAACTGTCGTTTGTATATGTACTACAAGTCATTAGTACTGCCGCTATGTAGACTTTTATTGACATTTCCACATCACTTCAGTGCTGAACGGTTTAATGAGTTGTATATATATATATATTATACACCCGCTTATTATGGCTCATAGATTATTCTACATTTTTAGACTGTTTTACACTGTAGTACTTGTGACGTTTGCTTATGTGTATAGCTCACGTGCGGCAGACGAATTCTTCAAAGTGCTTGATGTCAAATCTGTAATTTTCTTACGCGCAACTTTTTAGAGCAGTGATGCGATATAATTATTTTATACTTGAAATTAACAAATTATTAAAGCAATGGCCACCGTGTAAGTTTTTGTAAAACTATTAATGGAAACGCCCAGGTTCTTTAAAGTTTTATTTACGAATTATAATTTTCTTTCTCTCACTAATTATTGGGTGCTAAACTTACTTACAAGGTACTCTTTAAATATTAATAAAAACTTTTGTTACCCTACTTCGTTGTGTGTATTAACACCGTTTTGGTTTCTTATATTGTCTGATTAATTCTGTACGCAGATAAATTGACGACAAGCAAAAAAGGCATCATTGTGGAGTGCTCTTACATATAGTTGAAATCAATTTTTTCAGAGGTGACAGTTTTGAAAATTAACAATGTCAAATGATTTACTTAAAATGTTTTATTTTTAATAAATATATAAAAAATAGACTTGTTCAAAAGAGTCACAACTTCGTCAATAAAAAAACTGAATTAATCGACTGCATTACAAAGTTGAATAAATTTTATAAGATGACAACAGCAAATTCTACCTAAAAACCGAGTTATATAGCATTATTGTTAACCGAACTGTCGGAATCTTTTTATAATAATTATTTAATAGTTACAATGCTTTTACAAGAAGATTCACTTTGAAATACATCACTTCAGGTTGGAAACAGTGGTCCCCCTGGTCCAGTTGCTCTGCTACATGTGGTAACCATGGACAACAGGTCAGACAACGAAGCTGTTTCTATGATCCGCCGTGTTCCTATGGGTCTACTTCGCAAACTCGAACCTGTAAATCTTGGTCCTGTTCTGGTAAATAAGATGTTTTGATATTTTGATATGCTGTATGTTGAATATTATTTTTTAAAGACACTGCTATCGTATCGAACAATCGATAAAATTTGCAATATTTAGAAATATTTCGAGATCCGTTGATATTGACTTTTATACACAAAAGGGTGTTCAATTTTTACTTAATTTATTTTGTCTTCAACAGTCGAATAAACAAGATTAAAATAGTTGTGATTAAACAGATATTTATTCAAAATTAATGTCGATTTATTAATTTTATTTAAAGAATAATTTGGTATATTTTAGATTAATCTTCAAATCTTAGAGACGGAATGATAACAAACGTAAACCTATATTTTTGACGTAACTAAAATTAGAATCATTGAATATGTATAAATACAAAATAATTTTAATATTTAGTTTAATATTATTATTATTTTTATTGAATAAATATATTAATACTTTCTTTGAAAAGGAGCGGTCGATATTCTCAGACAGTACCAGAAGCAACTAACGACAAATAAACCAATCTACTTGCGCAAAATCTTCCCCAATCTTTCACCTTCGGCCACCATAACTCTCGTCTATGAGTTGAATAACTCGACAAACAATCCACCAAGTCAGAGGACATTTTCTGATGCACCGCAAAGCTCTTCGCTCATGTTGGAGATGGTCGACAAAAGTGCCCCGCTCTTGACTGTCCGTCATAACAATGGACTCGAGGTATATTTTAGATGAGATAACAGGAATGGGTTCTTCCCGCTAAATATCGATTAATTAATCTATATCTGGCGCCCTTCTTTTGTTCAAGGTCAGTGTGAAATCGCAGCGCATCTTCCATTCAAAAGACATGAGTCAAATGACCAATCACAATACTTCTCTTCGTGTCGTCATCACGATTAACAGGACTCACGTGACCACAATGCTAGACTGCGAACGCTACAGTTTTCCTTTTAATAACATATGGCCGAATACCTTCCCCGCCGAAATTCTAGCTAGTCATTTTGTTTTTAATTCTAATTTTAAAGTGAGTACTTATTTGATCTGAATATTTTTAAAACTATTGATTTTCCTTTTATTTTTTTTCTCAGTAAGGAATGTAATCTTAAGTGTTAAACAATAAAACAGACAAAAGCAGAAAGTCTTTAGAAATTTAATAGTGGCCTAAATAATTGATCAATTTATCGATTACATTATAGTCAATATCTATTTATAGTTCGACATCAGACAACTGATCGCAATGAATCATTTGATAAACAGAAGTAAACTTCACTGTAGTGAATCAACAGAGGATGTGAGTCAAATTTTTGAATAATTAATATGTTATGGGTACTTAATGAATTTCAGTTATTCTATATTATGTGCAAAGGATCTTTTTGCGTCCAATTGCTACATTAAAGTGAAAAATTGCATGCATTTTTGTCATTCCTTCCTTCTGTCCCAGTTTCATGTATATCACTTAAATATTATCAGTAATTAACACATAATAATATAACTGCTTGTTTTGTATCGATTTATAAAATTGTGCAAATTTTTATATTAATAAAATCTATTTTCTCCATTTGTTTCTCCACTTCTTGAACCTACAAGTAAAAGTGTGGACCAATTTGCACACCCAACATTGACCGTTGTTTACCTTGACTCTCCAGATCAGTCCAGATCTTGTTGACGACAGTAACGATTTCTCTGTTGCCAAGGAGGAAAACAGAGAACTCCCACCGCTGCAGGAAATCACTTGGTCCTCGTGGACCCCGTGCTCCGTTACCTGTGGGGAGGGCTGGAAGAGGAGAGCTCGACGGTGTGTGCGAGGTGGCGATGAGTGTCTCCGGTTACTGGACAGAGATTCATTAATCGAGGTCGTTGTTTGCCGCCTGTCCGATTGTCCTGGTCAGAGAAATATCCTAATTGTGTATTTTTAAATTTTAGAGATGATATGGGATCAATTTTGATTAGTTGTCGTAAAATGGTTGTTCTAATAAATTCTAATTACAAGTCGCGACAGTTTGCAAATCTAATTAGGGTGCTAATTGCAAATCAGTATATTAATGTTAAATGTAGCTTAGAATTGCATTTCGAATATATTTTGAATCAACAAACAGTCATTTAATTTTTATTTTTTCGAATTTATATGATTTGCCGTTTTGTGTGAAAATGTCTTCACAACTAATGATATGGCAACAAAAACGCAATAGCATCAATTAAAAAGTCATTAATGATTCTGTTCAAGCTAACTATAATATATATTAGACGTGAATTTAAAATACTATATTACAATCTTGTTAAAAA
Organism: Vannuccia rotundouncinata; assembly: GCA_034780395.1. NCBI lineage: Eukaryota > Metazoa > Platyhelminthes > Proseriata > Coelogynoporidae > Vannuccia > Vannuccia rotundouncinata. The sequence goes on along the minus strand of JAUZNC010004784.1, from coordinate 61,818 downwards.
ATCAAATATTTCACAATAAATAATGTTTTAACTTGACTAAATTACGAAGTGATATTTAATAAAAAATATGCAATATTTAAGAAGTCACTATTTTTACAGCGACACAGATCGTATTTAGTAAATGGTCTTCTATGGAAACCTAATTTTAAAATATAGAGAAAAATATATTTTCATTTAAATATATTTTTAATTTACTGTCGAAAAAATGATTTCAAACTATTTTTTCCACTACCGGAAAAATAGTGACGTTCTTTATGAATCGTTATGAACTTATTTTTCCGGCGCCGTGAAAATAGTTACTTCACAATAATTAACACAATCGAACTCTAAAATTAGCCACATTATCGATTATTATTAGTTTTACTAAATAAATGTAATGATTACGATAGAGCCAGCCCTCTACTCTCAAGTATTCTCCATACCCTCCCAAAACATTCTCTCCAATCCAGCAGGATCTATGTGTCCAGTGACGTGTCTCAACGGGGCAGTGTGTCAAAAGGACCGTTGTGTCTGCTCCCCTGGGTACAAAGGACAAACATGTGCCACCCCAATCTGTACACAGCCCTGTCAGAACCACGGTCTTTGTATCCGGCCTAATTTTTGCGCTTGTGTTAGAGGGTATCAGGGTCCAGATTGTCTCAAACGTGAGTACCACACAATTGCCTTTATCTACACCGATGTATGTTTTCAAAAAATTTGTATTTTCGCGGAATATTTATTTTAGTAACTAATCAATACACATTTTCATTTTAATTAGCGAGATATTAAATAATTCTTTTTTGTCTCTTAGAAAAACAGAACTAAAAATATGTTAACACTTACTATGTTAAAAATTACTTTTTATTGCCGAAATCATAATTCATAATTCGGGAAACTGTTGTCTTTACTTCACATCAAAAAAGCATCCCTTAAATAATAACTGAACTCGTTCCAATTGCAGCAATCTGTGAGCGGTCCTGTCTAAATGGAGGCCAGTGTGTCTCTCCAAATGTCTGCGCATGTCCAGTTGGATTTCACGGGAAAAGATGTCAACATGGTTAGCCTAAATACTTAATTTTCTTCTATAATATACAATTTATATCCAGGATATCAAGTTTTATTGAACCCTGAAGCAGAAGATGTTAACATGTTGTCTAAGAAAGATTTGTGCAACACTTTCAGCAATATGCATACCAAAATGCAAGAACCAGGGCCAGTGCATCTTTCCAAATCTGTGTTCCTGTAAGCCAGGCACGAAGGGCCAACAGTGTCAAGAGTGTAAGATATTTTAATTTATATCATTTATGTTTGAATATTACAATATTTGAGTTGTTAAGGCTCAAATGTCTCAATGTCTCAAAAATCATCATGCGAAAATCTTTAATGTTATTTACAGATTTAAAACGTTATTCTAATATCTTTCATTTATATAAATATATATCAAATTTTGAAGATAATACGAATTCTTGAAAACATATTTTGATTAAGTTTAATTAATATATTATTGAAATGGTAAACATAACTTTCTGTTTCAATGACAATTCCAGTTGAATGTTTTCCCGAATGCATGAATGGTGGTCGATGTTTGGGCCCGGGAAAGTGTCGCTGTAAGGCTGGATTTCATGGGAAGTATTGTCAACATGGTAGGTGAACAGATTAAATCTTTTCAGATCATCAATTATAAATAATAAAATGATTGAATTAAAAAAAATTTAATTATTACTTCAAAGTAAGATTTATATTTATTAATTTTTCTATAACAAATAAATCCTTGCTAATTATTATTAATTTTCATATAATTACAATATAATTAATCTATAATGTTTTTTTTTAATTTAATGAACATTAATTTTACTGTTATAACATCATTAACAAGTATTTATCCCATTTTTTGATGTATCAGCGACAAAAGATTTATATGGATTAAATCTTGATCTAACAATCTATTCACTAAATTAATTTGTTTATCTTCTAATGTTAAAGTCATTGGCATAATAACAATTGGATTACTTTTACTGTTATTAGTAAAAAATTTCATAAAACAATGATTTTGATTTAAATGCTTTAATTTCAACCAACATTTCTAACTCATTTAATGGCATTTTTCAAACTTAATTATTATATGACGTCATTCAAAACATCGATAGATCGTATCGATTTTGTGTTAACTGTACAACTATAGGCAACTCGTAGTTATATCTTGTACGATGCTGTACTTCTTATAATTTTATCAGTAATTCAATGTTAGTTATAGTTTATATATTTCAATATAATATATACTATTTACTATAGTATATACGAGTAGGTATAATGTATTAGACCTAAAAATACAATTAGGTATAATGTATTAGACCTAAAAATACAATTAGGTTACCTTGTAATATTAGGTTGAAATGTTAATCAATTTTGAACTTGAAAACTAATATTAGAAACTAATTTCGGATTTTTATGATTTACGCAGTAGATAAAATGTTATTTTTAGTCAACATTTTACTTGTATCTGTTCAAGTTCGCTGTTGGCACTGCTTAAATGGAGGTCGATGTACAAAAAGTGGACTTTGCAGATGTCCCACCGGCTTCTATGGAATCCAATGCGAAAATAAGTGAGCATAATTTCGATATAAATGAATTCATTATACGCATACAAATGAAATAAGTTATACAAAAAAATTAAATCCAGGCTTCTTTTAAAACATTTTAATCAAAGGAGATGTCGTTTTTAACTTTTCTCCGCATCCAAGTCTGTTCTGCTCTTGAGAATATACAGAAAACCTTTTTCAGTAGGTATTCAATTTATAAAGCGTATTTAAATAATCGTTATAAACTATTCTTTATGCATTATTGAATTAACTAATGGATTTCATTTTATCAGTGACTTACAACTGTAATAACTCAACATTTTATTTTTAATTAAAACTTTCCTGGTTTTGTATTGTCTAATCAATTATTAATATCCCATTTATTTAAAAAGCTTAAGTTACCTTTAAAACAGCAATAACATAAATTTCCACTTATATATTTAAAAACCTTTTGTTCTATAAGTACGATATAAATATAAAAAAATTGAATACGAAAGCTAGAAAACTCCTTTTTGTTTAAAGATAGACAACATTATGTGGTCACGAAAAGTGTTCACATTGATCATCATTCTCCTAACATTTATTACGAATCTTCAAGCTATACTGCCTGAATCAACCCTGAAAACATGCCATCGAAGCGAATTTTATACACACAAAGAATCCTCGATGGAGTACTTTGAATGTGTTCGCTTGTGTCTGGATCGGAAATGGTGTCATGGCTTTGATTTCGAGTTTCCCAATTGCCAAATGTGGAATGTTAGTAGACGTCCAATGAGTGAGAACAGTCCAACTTGTTACTCTGAAGCGCGCATCACCTGGATAACCAGTCGAACCATCGGCGGAAATTTCCACTGTCCCGAGAATTACAACCTGCACCAGTTCAGAGACTCAATGTACAAGATTTATCCTGACACTATCTCAACCCTGGACGAGGCTTCCATACAATGCAGCAGAGATGGTGCCAAGCTGGTTCAACTCAGGGATTCGGAAGAGGCTTCCTATGTCCGGGAATTGATGTTAATTGCAAACCTCATGGAAGTTGTAATCGGGGGCAAAGTATGGAATAGTGTTGGAACAGGTCAAACATTCGAACCTCTCGATAACTCCTGGAAGTGGCACGGCAGTTACGAAGAAATGAATTTTCCATATCATCAAATGTTTTGGTCCCACTTGAACAACGGATACACAGATGGTATGTCGATGCACATGGAGTACGGGTTTGTGCCGGTTAATAATAACTATACTGGGCCCTTTATCTGCGAGTGCTTGTCACTGTGGTGATCTAAGCAGTTGTATCGACCTTAATTATTAACTAAATACTTTCTACCTAACACTTGTGTTCTGGACCTAAAATAATAAATTATTTATCATAAATGTCTCCTTATTTTTAATAAATTAATTAATTGTTACAATTTTTAGTATTCTTCTTTTTCTTAGTAATAATTATTAAGTAGCTAACTGAAAAAATGTTTGTGTTTATTATATTGAAGAATATTACATAGATACACATATTGCAAAAAGGCAGATTTGATAAAACGGGTAGTGTGTTATTTATAAAGGCAGTTTCTACTTTTGAATATATTACTATAAACAAACTGTTTAAAAAGAAATAAGTCTAACAAATCACGACTACTCCATCCATTTCTCTAAAGCCCTTGAGAATTTGAGTGTCGAATGCAGTCTCTTTAATCACGGGAGTAAGGGGGCAGGGTTTAGCCGGTTTATTATTGCTGATCAATCTGGGTCCTATGACTAGCGGAACTTGGTAGGCTAGCTCGGGAAAATATTCGAACACCACGCTGAACTTGAAGAAGTAGACCACTTGGAAGTGGGCATTGTCGCAGCTGGTTGGCAAAAATCGGGGCAAACGTAACTTTATATTCTTCCAATGTTGATCTGTAAGGGTAGGAATCCAAAACAATAAAAAAGATAAATATTGTATTGATTATACCTACTTGGGGTAATCATTAGTTGATAAGGAATAAAAGTTTTAATTCTAAAATTTTCTTTCGGAAGACTTTTAGAATAATATAGTTAATTTCTTTTCATAAAATTGTCTTAAAAAGTAGAAAAAACAGAATACAAATATGCATTCTCAAACTTAATGTAAGATTTGTATTTAGAACGTTAAAATCACAAATCAATATTAAAAAATTAGCACACGTTAAAAGTGACAACTATTTAGCAAGTTCAAATGAAATCTTTGCATCAATATAAAAAAAGTGTATATACATAGTATGTATATATAATTTTAGATTGTCTTATATCACATTTGATTAAGTGTAAAACACATTTCAGTGTTTAGTACTACTAATTTTAAATAAACATTACATTTAACTAAAGAGGTGTAATATTTCTTTCATTCGATTTTGTGATAAAATATAGTGAGATTGTAGCAAAAATTGAGAAATTACTAAAATATAATTCTTATTATATAATATATAGATTATTTTTATATTACATTAGTATCTACAGTAGTATAGTGCATTATAACTATCTTATAATTTTTTTATTTAGATAGGAAAAATCTGTAAATTTTAATGTTTTTAGTATCCCAAAACCTAAGGCCAAGTATTAGGAATTTATCTATAGGAACCCTCTCAAATTTACCGAATTCCTCATGTAACCCACAGATTAATTTCCTGGAAGATATTTGAATAAAATTTTCAAATAAATAAATAGACTTATTTATATTATTTTAAAAATTTGGTTATTTGTATAAATATAATTTACTTATATCATCTGTTCACATGCTATCATAGCTGAAAAATAAATTTTATTTTGAATTAGTATATGTAAACTTGCCGAAGTGTTTTGTATAAATTTTAAATTATTTTTCTTTCTAAATAACTCCATAGTATTGATTATTAAAAAAATTAGTTTTGGTTAGTTACAATTTTTCAAAGTGTTTTTTTAATCAGACCTTATGAAAGTTTAAATATTTTTTATTGTACGTTATTTGTTAAAATAAGAAGTATAAAAAATGAAATGTTATTATCTATAATTGATCTTGTTTTTATTAGATGGTTGATTAAAATGGCTACCAATAATATTGAATTATTGTTACTAATGAATTTAACTGTTTTCTAAAAAAAATATCAATTTAATTATATAGCTATTAGTTTTATCAAAACATTTTCCTATATGCTCTTTTAGTTGAATCTGCTCCTAACTTATTTAAATAAATTTTAAAATTATTACCGTTCCATTTCTCTGTAAAATCACAGACAACACTGTTGTCTGTAGTTCTGCCCGCCGTAATGTGCATTATAACCACGGCTGATATTTCCTTGATGGACTGTTTCGTCTTGTTCCGAACACTTGCATTTATGAGAATGGACTCTCCAGGCTCATAGATCCGCCTTCCAATGTCGACCTTACAAACGAGAAGTGACTTCAATTGGGCTGCTTTCCATGTCGAGTCGATCTGATCCCGTCCGCTTAAAACGTACGATCGTGTGAATTCGAATAAACGTGATGGAGCCAAACTTTCTTGCACAAAAATAAGTCGTCGGAGATAAATGTGCTTTTGGGAATTGTTTTTTTTTCGAATACAGAGTTCACATTTAATGGAGAATTTAACATTAACCGACCTCCCCACGGCAGAAAAGGGGAGACGACTGGCCAGCTGTATTTGGAAGGGGAATGTATGCTCGCCTTCGCCAAGACCATCACAGTCCTCCGGTAGAATGTCTCCACACTGGTTGACATAAGTCTCCTTAGTAGCTCCACTGTTCGGTGAATCGGAGACTGCCGTTTGGTCCCTATAGAGAACTCCCTCTCCATGAATAGACAGGTTTAGGTGGGCTAGGAGTAAGGGCCGGTTAACACGCAGTATCACCTGACCCATGATAATCTCCCCCGGTCGATATGTGCATATGTCTCCTGGATAACTCCATGGGTCTTCATCTGCACTACGAGAATGTCGTAAATCCACTCTAAATTCCGCGACACCAGCGGATTGTAATCGGGATTCTGTTGTCCTTAACATTGAAGTTCTAATGAATGCTCTCTACGCATTATGTTTTATAATCATAGTGTCATCTACCTTATAAAACGGCACCCCTGTGAATAATAAGCCATTGTATTTGTTAAAACATGTTTCTTTATTCATAGTCATAGTTTGATCACCTTACAAAAGTGTCAGCGTATGCAGTAACTGTGACCGCTCCTAGTAACATACCTTCAGTGCATTTCTGTTTCAAATTCTAGTTTTTGTATTAATTGTAATGTTCATTCATAAAGTTAATATAACACAGTTAATATAAAAATAATCTACTTGTAAAACTTACAATATATGACAATCTCAATACTAATAATAAGTCGAGTGCATTAGTTTTAAACAATTTATTAAACTATATTTAAATTCCACTATAGAAGCAAAATAATGTTGTTCTTTTTTGTTTACAGAGGGTGCAATTTGGAGCTTCGATATCATAAAGTTGTGAAGCCGGTTGTTCGTGTGATCCGGCAACCTTCCCAGGTTTTCTGCGACACTTCTAAGTTATGCAAACGAATTCTGTAAGTAATCTTTTAGTTTTAGTATTTTAATTTCCTTTAGATGTTGGAAAATGTTGAAATTATTTTACACTGTTAACACTAGAAATATTGTTGGTTTAAAAAGAAGCTTTTTATACTTATTTGGGTGTCCCAATTGTACTTGACTCTTTAATATATAATAATAAAACGACAAAAATAACTACCATTTAATGCTACATTAAAAAAATAACCATAAATATATGTCAATATAGAACAAATAAGAAACTAATATTTTAATTATTATTGCTATAATAGAATTAAATATTGTCAAATATTGTATTTTTGAAATTTTAATAATAAATGTACTGGACAGGCCATTTTTAATAATTGAAAGCGTTGAAGTAACAAATGACAGATTACAGCATACCAACTAACTAATTAAATTGTATCTTCGATATACTGTAATTTACCATTTTGTTACTTCAATACAGTAAATGACGTGTTCACAATATTATTCATATTTTAAAATATAGAAGTATAATAGAAATGTTAATATTGTTTATTTAACAATGGAAACTGATTGAGAAGTTATTGTATACATAATACTAAAAATTCAATGTTTTAGAACTCAGTTTGGTAATATTAATAATAATATTTGATCTATTATATGTTTATGGTTAATTTTTAATTAAATTAATTAACTATTAAATTAACTATATTAAATATTATTGATTTTGATGCATCATTGATTTTAAAATCCATCTCATCATTTATATCTAAATTATAGGGTATTTCCATAATTTGGAATGATCTTTAATTTACATTAATACTATCTGAACTGTTTGTAGAATTATCTTCTCATTAACTTTCAGGAGAAGATCTGTTGTCGTGCACAAGATTATTTTCAAACCATACTTTCAGTGTTCCTGACAAATACTTATATTATGTACAGTGTTAATCCATTAGAGATCATATTATATTATATTATATTTCAATTTATATTATTATTACTGTGTACATATTACAAATTATTTTGTTTTACCTTTTGTAAATCCATGTATACAATATACTTTACAGTAATGTTACTGTAGTATATCCTTCTTATCATTTCTATTTCAAATTTCATTTTAAATTGTTTTTAATAAATATCACATATTTTCATCTGTTATTTAGTTTTATTTTAGAAATATTGGCGGCATTTTAATATTATTGGGTCAAATTAGACGATTTAAAAATTGTGGTAGAATTTATAGAATAAATGTAGAATTTAATTTGATAGAATATCAGTTATAAATTGCGTTATATTTTTTACAAGTCAACTGAAATTAATTTGTGAACTCTCGTCGTAATGCAATTATGTCAATGTCTTTAATATTAATGTTTAGAAAAGGATATTTTATTAAAACGTTTAGCAAAACGTTAAATTTAAGCAATTCAGTAAGTTTGGAATGAAGATAAACATTCCTATAGCTAATAAATTCACTAAATGATATAATTAATTACTATATAGATCAAAGGAGCCGAAACGCTTTTATACACCATTGACAACAATTGTCTGATGGTCAATTGTTCTTTTCACAATAATCTGTACAAAAGATGAAATCTTTGAATCTCTTTATTTACATTTTAGCTATAAAATTAAGGCAAACAAATTGTATAAAAATATCTTGTATCACTCCGATATTTCGCCTCTAAGTATAAACGTCAAATCAGTTGCATGTGATCATTTTTTATGCTACTCCAGGGCAATAAAATAAATGTTATGTTTTTATTTAATCTCATTTAAATTAGTTCCATATTTACAATGCCATAGTTCCATATTTCAAACGCGTTTAGGGAATTATTAACTAACAGGAGGTAAATATATTATAATTAAACTTAACTTACTAATTATTACTATTATATTCATAACCATTTTTAAATTTTTTATACAATAACAACTTGAATACCATCATGAGGACGCTCAACTACGCTTTCAATATTATTTTTTCCCAATAAAAAGATTTAGACATTATAAAAATATTCATTAGGAACTTTTTATTCTTCATATAGATCAATTGTACACTTTCAAGGAATTAAAAATATGTAGTTACTAATTTAGTACTCAATATGTACTAATGCGAAAAATTTAATATTATTATCAAATCAAATAACAAAATTAGCACAAAGATTTCACCAAAACATAATTCGATGAAATACACGTTTTATTTTGTCTTTATTTAAAATATTTAATACTATAGAGGGTGATTTTATAATTCCATAAATAAAATTGAAATCACCGGAAAGTTAAACATTAAATTAACACATAGCAGCCTTTATTTAAATACTTTGATAATGAAGGTAGAATTTCTACAGCAATCAGTTTATTCAGATGTGCATATTCCCGAAGTCAAAAATGTTCAGGAAATACCTTGAATTGCTTTTTTTCTGTATGAATACTTCAAAAACAATATTCCTGTTTCAATGGCACATGAGCTGGAATGTCTGAAAATATACGTCAATGATGCAATGATACACTGATACAATGATACAATGATACAATTTGATACAATGATACACTGATACAATGATACAATCATACAATCATACACTGATACGATGATACACTGATACAATGATACAATGATACAATGATACAATGATACAATGATACAATGATACAATGATACAATGATACAATGATA
>JAUZNC010004784.1:0-51997 GCA_034780395.1 Vannuccia rotundouncinata | reverse complement strand
ATACAATGATACAATGATACAATGATACAATGATACAATGATACAATGATACAATGATACAATGATACAATGATACAATGATACAATGATACAATGATACAATGATACAATAATACAATGATACACTGCAATTATTGACAATGATGATGCTTATCGCTGACATTTGGTATATCTATAACATTTGAATTAGTATATTTGTGTGTATACTGTTCGATTTTTTAATAAAATATAAAAAATGTTGTCTGGTTTTTTGAGGATCAATCTATACTATATCTAGGTAGTGTAACAACACCAGATATGATAGATATTCACTATAAGACTACCTAAAAATATAAGAGTTATGACAGTGTTTAATTCATTGATGATTTTTAACTGGAATTATATTTTTTCTGAAGAATCAATTTAACTCTCCATAAAAAAACTTTGAAATTAAATATTTAATTGAATTGATTTATTGATAAATATTGTGTGAATTATATAACATTTATTATTATTTGACTTATTGATTTATTTAATAACACATTATTATTAATTTTTTAAATTTTCTTTTTTCATTCTACTACTCCAATTTTCTTTAAATAATCTATTCTACATTATACACTATATAGTAGATTTATTATTTGATATCTAGCCTTATTTATTGGGTTATTATCATCATAACAATTTATTGATCAAATAGAACCGTCATATTTTTTATTTTCTTAATATAAATAATTGATTTACGAAGTATTCAATTTCAATTTGCAGTTATATAAGTAGATCCATACAAAAGACCACTGAGTCAAGTGTATAAACAAATATATTTATCTACAACGAGGTATTTTGTAGGTGTGTAATTGAAAAACTAAATATATTTAAATAGATCAATGATATTAAAATCTAAACTTCATTAATGGTATATTTTCCTTTTAATTATTCTCTTGGTATATAGCTTCTTTCTATGTTCATTTCACGGATCTAAACTGCTACATTTGTATAGCTAATTAATATAGTTTTGTCTATTCGAAGATGTTTTTTTTCTTATGGTTATTGTGGTTTGACAATAATCAGTCAGACACGTTAATAATATACATAAATTATTTTATATAAAATAAAATATAGTACATTTATGCGGATATATTAATTAATTCAAACGTTTCTCAAGATATAATGTATGTCATATTTATCACCGCTAAAATAGGCGAAAAGTTTTTTATATCAAAAAAATGAAATGTATGTAATCATTTACATAAAAATAAATTTAAATTCAATCTACACTATAGTAAGAATCACAGAATCCCAGAATCTCAGAATCCCAAAATCCCAAAATTTTCAAATGTAACCAATAAAACCCTTCTTACTTATATTTAAAACTTTATATATCTTTCCTTTAAATTGAAAACCTTTTGAAATCAGTTATGTAAATTGAAAAGTACGATAGTAAACTCATTTTATTTACTAAATCGTAAGTATTTATTTACTAAGTCTTTCGAAATCGTATATGGTATTATGAAAAACGACATGATTTTTCATATATTTTATTTTATTTATTTGAAAAGTACAATATTAAGATTCATTTTAATTACTACTCATTGTCTTTCGAAATCGTATTATGAAAAAACACATGATTTTAATTCATTGTGTATGACTGCGTTTCCATAAAGGTAACAGAAAAAAACATTATTGCAAAATAATTGGCTGGAAACATTAATAACTTGGACAGCTAATTTCGATCTTCAGTAATACTGATTAATACTGATTTTTCTACTAAAATATTTTTCTTGTGTGAATAAAGGTACTCAAAATTAAGGGTATGAACAAAACTGTACCTTATTTTGAATTTTTTTGCAAAAAGTATCCTTAAAAAATAAACATATTTAAAATATTTATTTATGTTACAATAAAATATTTATATTAATACTTTAATAATTATGTTGTCTCAGAAAATCATGCATTTAAATAATTGAATGAAAACATTATATTTAAAAGGAAATTTACAAAATGAAATCCTAAAATATTCAACATAATGTCTACTTTATATATACGCACAGTAATTATATTTACTTAATAAATAACCTTTTTAGAATTTACACGATTGCATATATATAGTACAGGTAAATGTCTATGTTTTTAATATCTATATAATATTATTCTTTGTAATATTTAGAAAAAAATTAGAAATGTAACTCTAAAAATTTCAGTAAGATATCAAAAATATAGCTATATAAGGTGAGACACATCGAATTTCTTCATTTAGGCTGACAAATCAAATTATCCTTTTACTTATCCCTATAGTTAGATAAAGAATCATTTCTAGTATTTCTCTCAAATAAGATTCGTTATATGACGAAGATTTTGTCACCTCATTTATAACTAAAAGCGAGTGCACGTGTACAAAGAATTACATTTTGAATATGCAATCATTATATATCCTGTTATCTGTCGGTTGGAAATCGCAATGGAGCAGAAAATATTTCTACTTTTATCTTCATCCAGACGTATAATAAGGACAGTAGGAAATTTCTCCTCCAATGGTATTGCCATCTGTAGCTCAGATATGAAAGTAATCAAGCCCTGCAAATTGAATTGAGCTCAACATGATTTCTTTACGTTCCATACCCAGATAGTACGATAATTTTTGCCTTTTCACGCCTTCAACATTACAGAGAGAAAAAAGCTTTGATGGGAGCTTTCTTTCATTTGCCGTCTTTTATCCCATTATCAGATCAGATCTGAAGGAATTTGAGCGCCTGATTCGTGGTGGATCTTCTAACTTCGTCGGCTGAGATCAGGCAGATAATCTTCCTGCCTTCTCCATTCTTTCATTCATTATCTGCTATACTGGAAAAAATTGACTTAATACGCTTGAAATTGATAAATAATCTAGCTTCTCCAGTATTATTTTCTAAAGCATTTGGAAGAAAATAATGAAGTCATGACATTAAAGCGAGTTTACTACTTTTGTTTTCGGAAGAATTAGGACGCTTTTTACTATTTAATTGTAATTATGACATTAAAAAAGCTCTAAATGTTCTCTATTTGTATATGCTCAAGTAACCATTTTACTTGAAAAGTACATGAACTTATATCTTTAGTTGATCTATTTTAAATATTTTAAATTTGAAAAATTTTAAATAATTGTCAATTTTATAAAATTTTTCCATATACTATATAATATTCAATAATTTTTTTTAATTTAATAACATTTTAGAAATAGATAAAGAAGAAATATATATATCCCAAAGTATAAAGTATGTTGCGAGATGTGATTGAAAATGACTATTTAATTCTTAATATTTTAAAACAAAAAACAAAGAAAATTTATAAATTTGCCGGATATTATCAAAAAGTGTACATAGTAAAATGCGTACTTATTAATAATATAATTTGATTATATACACTCAAAAATAAGCTCGCTTGTTGTATTCATTTTATAAATTTACAGGAATAAAATTTTTATTTTATATATAATTATTTTAAAGATATTCAAAATAGTTAATTTTTCATGGCCACACATGTATTATATGAATCACCTAAAACATTCCTATAGTATGTACTATATGTTATATGTCTCAAATTCCATGGAATTAGTTTTAGAAAAGCTCATACTATTATAGTCTGCGTTCGAAAAAGACCTACAGCGTCTTCAATATACCGCGTCTAAAGAATATGAAACAGAGTATGGAAGAAGCATGTATAATGTAATTTGACATTCTAAAGAGAGAAAATTGAAACTGCCAAACGGACAAATTATGTTACCTTGTATAGTATATTAATTTCTAGTCCTATAATACTCCTATGGCTCGCTTTTTCTTGAGATAAAACAATTTGATAATTATTTGCTACGTCGCTTGTTCCTTTTATCTACATTATACTTGACAACTAATTCATTAACGACACTGCTTTCAACTCTGTCTTTATCTAGTGTATAAAATACAAATTACATTTATTATATCTGACTATTCGGAATTTTTTACGATTCTAGTTATAGGCATATTCTCTATACAAAATAAATTCAATTGTTTCCAAATAACAAATTACAAAGACACGCATACATAGTATATAAGAATAAATATTTTTTTGCGTGGAACACACATTATTATCATATATCTTTTGTAATTTTTTCATATTATATCAAAACTTTTGTTTCTAATATTGAATGTGATATGGAAGTTTTTCGTTATATGTATTTTATTAAGTTTTGTATATCCATTGTATTCAGTTAATAAATATATATTTTATATTTCCGCTTTCTTTGCATTATATTCAATACTGCTTGTGCTAAAAGTTAGATATTACAGTCATGATAAATTTTATAAAGTATTTAATTGAATGTATTTAATAAAATTTGTACTTTTCCATAATTTCTATTTAATAGTTGCAAAAATAATTGTAATATTTGCAAAACAAGAACTTAAATAATATTAACTATAAATAAACAACATTTTTCAAAATTTTATTTTAATAACACTGTAAAAATGTTCTCTTTTAATTTATTTATATATATACAATATACACTTATAATATATTGAATGATTAAAATAAAAAATTTAAAAGTAAACTCTACATTCGGTAAAAATTTTTAGTAAAAAAATATTTAAGTTGAAAAACTTAAACAATAATTTAATTTTATTAATATTTTTTGTTTATATAAAAGAGTTTCCAAAAATATTATATATTTTCCCGCACATTTCACGATAATTATTAAATAATATAAAATACTATAAATTCTTATATAAATAATTTCAAATCGTTAGAATTTTGTATAACGCTCGTTAAGGTCACAAAATATCCAGTGATCTAGAAAATAGTTTCCGATCATAATAAGTAAGCAGATACTTTTTTTACAGAAAAAATTATCTCAATTCTATTAACTAAAATAATTTTCTATACATATAAAAATAGCTTTTTTTGTAATAAAAATTAATTTCAAAGAATAAATTAAAACATAATTCTAATAAATATTATTAATTGAAATTAGGAAATTAAAACCTTATTCAAAAACTTTAAATCTAAATTCATTGTGTTGCATTAAAATTACCTTATAAAAAGTTATCAAAAAGTAATTGTATACTTTTTCATTGCAACCAAATGTATCATTCAATAGATGCATATATTAATTTATCAAAGAAATTTTATTGACTTATTTTACATAGTTTATTAGAAGAAATGTCAAAATACGTTTCTATCAAAAGGCATCTTAGCTTTACAACCCCACAGAAACCACTAAACATGACAGATTACTCTTTTAAACTGTTGTGACAGAAAATATAATCTCCAACCTTAAATACCTATAGGCAGGATGTCTGCCCAAAAGTCCACGTATCGAAACAACAAAATTATAGATATATAGTCAGGCAACTGTTGTGTGCTCTCTAGGTTGAATTTCCACGAACAAGGATCCAACTGAGAACGTTCCATAGAAGACTGCAGGCGACAGGCCAATCACCCTAACGGTTTACCGATGTCACGCAAGCCCCCTTGACTTCTCAACTCCCGATCCATCTTATATCTGGAGCTCTCTAGTTGTTCCGCACTTTCCAATATTATTTAGAGCTCTCTATATCCACGCCGAATTCCATCGTCATGTCAAGACAACAACCGCTGTCGATATCAAGTTAAAAAGAAGAACGTCTAGAACGAGACCAGGGCAGAAAACAGTCCCTCTAGGATCTTGTGACTCAGAGAATGAAAAAAAGATTCCGACAACCTCCCGTATTCCTCACAAATCTTCTCCAGCCGTCCTATTGATTCTCAAGTTAATGTGTGTACCTATATTTGGAGGAAATCAATGATAATTGTTTTAAGTACTCAGGATTCTCAAATAATCGAGTACAATTTTTTTGGGGGCTTTTTATAAACTTTCTAAAAGTCTAATCTACTTTTACGATTTTTCAGTGTTGTTTGCCTTTTTAATTCATCTCTTTTCCAGACTTCTTATACGACTTGTTTGGTTTTAGCAGTATTTCAAAATGCTCATGATCAATTCAAAATTAATAATGATATTTATGTATAATAAAGAATAATTTTATTTTTTAATGAATTAGATGTATATAATATCTACACTAATACAATAACTTCATTTGTATTGCAATTTTTAAATATTACAAATGAAATATTTTAAAAAAATTAACCAATATTGAATGAAATATATATATAAAAATATTTAGTTGGTATATAGATTAATTATAATTGTTTCAAACACATTTAGAAAGAAATTGATTCATAGAAAAGTTAAGAAAATATACCAATGTCAGTTAATTATTGTATTGTTGAAGGAGAAACAATTTTAGATTATGGAACAGAAATAGATTTTTAATCAAATTAAGTGAATCGACAACACATTTGATCCATAACATAAAACAAATGATATAAAAAATTGTAAATGTTTCATTTTAAATGGAGCACAGATATTTATTTTTAATGCTTTCTGACAGGTTTTAACTACAATTTTTCTCCCTTAAATTTAGTTTTAAGTGTAAAATGCATTCAAATTAAAGCTAAAGAATAGCTTTTGCGATAAAATGTTTTTAAAATATTCTTGACCATTTCTAATTTTGTCAAAAAACTTTTAAAAGCAGTTAAAATAGAATGTTCTGAATATTAAAGTGGTTGTAGCTAGGTACTTGCGAAAACACTATGTATAATTAAACCATAAATGTACCTGAATAAAAATAATTATTTCATCAGATTTTCATTTAAATAAAATAAATAAACAAAAATATATATAACGACTTTAACTTCAAAATAAAGTTTTTATTAATAAATGTTTGGCTTATTGCATAATCATAGTCATATCAACTAATTGTGATCATAAATTACAATTTACGCATCACTTACCTGTGACAAGGAGGTCTAACCTCGAAATATAAGGTTTATTTAATTCAGTTTTGTTAATTTTGTTAACAATATTTATTTGAAATCAGGAGAAATCTTATATAAAAATGAATTTATTACAGAATTAATGAATAATAATGTAAATAACTTTACAATGAGCGCTTACGGCAATAAATATATATTGTATAAATTTGTACAAAACATTTATCACACATTGAATAGGCTACTTGGTGGTGTTCAATTCGATACAATATTTGATATGGAGCGGTGGAACGCTAGTTTATGTATATGCAGAAAATATCTGTAAATACTAATTTTCAGTTTTAACAATATATATATATTTAAATAATAAAATTGTAGTTATTTATTACCATATTTTAATAGTTTAAATCACTAATGTATCGAACGTATCGTTGTATATAAAACATTTCAGATAATAATAATTGCAACAATTTAGTTTCAGTCTTTTTGAGATATATTCTCTATAAGTGCATAAGACTTGCAAATCTATTTTCATTAAAATTCAATGAAAAGTTTTTCTAAATTTTACCAAAATCTCAAAATATTATTATTTATTTTAACAGTATAATGTCTCTATCTATATCATGTGAAAATTAAACAAAATGTTACACTTAAACAATATAATATAGTTCTATTGTTTCTGGATGTTTTTATGTTTCATAATTTTAATGTCGCTAAACTGGCGCATCTATAGTTTCAAGTAAGGCATATTTCAAATAGTTGTCGGTCGAATAATTAAATTAATTTATTGTAACTCTTTTCAAAGTAAAAATAAATTTAGTTCTTTTAGAAAATAAAGGTATCATAAAATAAATATAACGTTTTAAATATTTGCATAATATCTTTAAAACTTTATCATTGTGCATAAATAATATACAGCTTAACTATATTAACTTAAATGTTTCATCTGGATAATTACTAAATTATTTTGCAGAAGTTGTTCCATTATTCAAAGGACTACACAAAACTTCCCCGTGGAATGCTGTAAAGTTTGTTGCTATCTCTGGACAGGGTAGAAGCCTGTCGCGCTGGAGAAGTCATATTGGTCTTGTCTAAAGCATCATAAGAGTCATAAACGCAGTCAGCCATGTTCAAACGCATCGGAAAGCTCGGACTGGACTTGAGGACTCCATCGTGAACCAGAAGACACTTCCGCAGAGGTCTGTCCGTTTTAGGAGCTGGCCCTCGCATCGTGTAGTACTTTTCAGTCATCAGTGGAGACACTGAAGGGTCACGGGCACCTTCGGGTCCTTCTCTAGGCCCGGGTTCGTTAGGGCGTCCATTGGATGCTTCCGCGGTGGTATCACCAGGAGTAGCAGCACTCTGGCAGCGCAAGAAGACAAACGGCCGTCGTGAGGGAAGCTGGTAGCGGACATAGCCTTCGGAGTCTGTGTTCCCAGCCCGAGATATCGAGCGGGCGGGCGGGAGTGTCCGGTGTTGGTTGTGTGGAGAGGAGATACTTGAGTGCGGATTTCGAAGGGATAGGTCTCGATTCCTGTTCTTGCTGTTGATAGAGCCACCTTTTAAGAAAGACAAGAATAAAATGAGAACCGTGAAAAGTAACTTCTTAATTAAATGTTGGCAGTTAAAATTTCCAGTTTGTAAGTTTAAGTATAATTATATTTATATATATTTAATATTTTTTTTTTAAAGTGCTTTTTGAATCCAAATGTCGCCCACAGAGTGTTTTAACCGAGAAATTCCAAATGGTCAAACTCAAACCGGAGCAGTTTATTATGCGATCATATTGTTTTACAATAAATTAAAATGAAACTGAATCCAAACTGTCAGAGTCCTAGTTTGAAGATAACGTCAAGACAATGTGGCATGTATTAATTTAAACTTTTCACACTATAACGAATTAAATATGTTTTATTAATAATTATATTATGTATATAGGCATATTCGATTTAAAATTCAGTATATATGGCTTCTAATGTTTGAATTGCTTCAAATTAAAAATCATCTAATTTTTTCAATTTAATTGTATTTTAGAGTTAAAACAATACAGAAAAATGGTTTTTAATTTTAACAATAATATACTATTTTCAGAAAAGTTATTTCTAAACACTGATGACCATTTTTATATCTATGTTCATATTTCTTTTTAAAAAATGGGTCAAATACGAAAAGAGAATTTTCGTGTTTTTAAACATATAAATCATGACAACTACTTATTATCCTTTTTAAGCTGGTTTTCCAATCTCGTGGTCCAGGCTATATTATACCATCTATCTCTCATTCACAGCTGCCCCCCACCCCCTCAATCGATTTATTACAAAGATTTATTATGCAGTCGGTGTTCAACGAAGTATAGAGGGGAGGGGGGACGCAAATTGACTTTTTGTGTGATCGTATAAAGACAGTTAACGTGTTGTTGTCGTCGTTTGAAATAGTCTTTGGCAGAAAACTTGCTCAAGATTTTTTCCTGCTTGGTCATTGCTTACTGAGGCGAGATTTCGTTTGATCACTCAGAAGAGGGGGGAGAGGGGGCAAAAGGAGGCACGGAGCGAGAAATCTACTTTAATTGAAGAAACGAAGGGTTGATAAAGGGGAGAAAACGAAAGAGGAATGTTGTTGAAGATTAACAGACAACTGTTGTCTAAAACTACGGTTCGAAAGATCTTTTGAAATTAAGGCAGTAATTCATTTAATTCACTTGAACGAACTAAACAATAATCTATTCTTTTAAAATTTGAATCTTGAAAAGAGCTTTATTATACTATATATTCAATTTTTTGTTAGCATATTTAGTAGTTTAATTGACTTAATTGCTGATATTCAGAAAGAAATGTGACACCGTTTATAATAAACATCATCTTGTTAATTATTAACAGTCTGGAACGGATACAGAAACTGCTAAATCTTAATATATCATAGAAAATATTCTTAAAAGTTTCATTATAAGGTAAATAACGTAGCATTTACCATATATATATATATATATAGTAATTATATTATTACATATATTGTATAATTAAGATACTATTTTCCTGTGTTTGGCGACTGATTCCGGCCGTATTCTTTAGAATTAACATCTGCTGTCATCCTCAATTCGCTACTTAATAATATATCATTACTTAATACTGGTTAGTGGAATTTTCGGTGTTAGCCATTTATTATTATTATTATATTGTAAAATAATGTATAAGATGGCTGTCGTCTGTGAATTTGCTATAGATGTGCATCGCCATCTCGGCTCAGAGCTGGTTTTGGCGACAAGCCTAATTTCTTATTCTTTAATGACCTTACTGTCGCGTAGACATCAAATAGTTTATTTTAGCGTGGAATTACACTCTTTATCCGCTACTCTGATGTCTTTCCATCATTCTAATATATTATCCTAAATACTAGGCTTCGATATATCGTCGAAGATTAGAAGATCCACAAAATGGTTATGCTTTCCTATATTTTTAAAACAGAGCGCAATCTCGCTTGAGAGGAGATATGTGTTTCTGAAGCGTTCCTCCGTTACACTTCACAGCACCCTTATCTTTGCTTTGCAGTCCCGAACAGCCATGCCAAAAAGGAATAGTAGCCAGTCTCACTAGCTAGCTCGCCTTTGTAGGTGAAAGGATCTCAAGAAATATCGTAGTCGAACTGACGAAGTATAGCAGACAAGGACAATTCCCCGATCTAACTCTTATGTCTGTAATCGATGTAGATCAGGCCTGGTGAACTTCCATTCTTTCCTTCTCTCCTTTCTCCGACTATACTACTGAAGGATATATTGCCAACTCTTGTTCCATGCCTTTCCCTAATTGAATTAACAACTCTTCACTTAAGGTGGCAAAGATGTTAGCGATGGTGTTTTTGTCTTTTGCCCTAGATATCTCATCTCCGTCCGACGGGCAGACCGACCTAGCTTTTTTGGATGCTCATCCCTCGTCAGCTTTCCTGATTGCTTCATCTACAGAGTAGTTCCTCCCCGCTTCTAACTCTTTTTTTTATGTACAGTGTAGTAGATGCGTTCCCATGATAATCACAACCTAATTGTTTCTGAATGGCAGGAAAAGGTTGTGCGTAGAAAGGTTCACTTCATACCTCGTTCTTTTAGTGTTTACAAAAAAATGGGACGACTTAACGTAATGCGTGTTGACAACCCGAATCTTAATGATAGCGTTTTATCTTTATCACAGTTTTACTATTTTAGGCCAAAGGCGATTTTCTTTTTTTTATATTTATACAATTAAAATACAAAATAATTCTCCAACATCCGTCCGTGTCAGACATAACATATTGTATATATATAGTATTTAAAATATTTTACATTTTATTTTTTAAATAGTTCTCACCTTTGCAAGACGATTTGTACCAGGTTCCATAAGCCGAAAGCTGTGAATCAGGAGTTATTATTGCTGTCGTATGGCTACCAAGAGAATCATTTTCTCTGTAGATCTTAAAATAAAATAAATGTTTCAAGGTTTTGCACGAACATTATAACATAAAACAATTTAACAAAAAATGTTTTTGTAAACAACTGTAAAAAACTAAACTTTGTTTATAAAAAATATTTTTTATTTTTTTACATGATATACAATTATTTCACAATTAAAAAAAGATATTTGGCAACACAAATAAAATTGAAAAAGAGTTAAACGATTATTTTACCATTATATATTCTACATATAACATTTTTTGAACGAACTACATAATTTACTAAATTTATTTTAACAAAATAGAAAAATAACACATCGATTGCGCTTTTGGCAACATTTTTTTATTCATTTGATTAAATATTATAAATTTAAACATTTTTTGTCTTTTTAGTAATTATAGTGAACTAACAATACATAAATTAATAATAAAGAGTTTTTTTTACGTATAACAGTTTATTTTAATATATAGACATAAAGACATATAGACATTAATATATAGATCTTGGCCCATTAAAAAATAAAAAAGCAGAAAAATTAAAATTAAAAATATAGCTACTGGAGAAGACGATTAGTTTCATTATCTTCCTGAAATATCCAAAATGGACATACTGCACGTTTATAAATTTAAAATTCACGTATATTTCAATGATTCTAGATTATGAACCTCTTTTGGAAGTAATTTCTTTTATATTGTAGTTATTGAAACACTTTGCGATTTAAACAATTTTCGGTGTTGGGCTATTAATTCTTATACTTTACGGTTAGATACACAATTTGAAAACATTTTCACCATCACAACAATGTTTCTTCTATTATATTCTTCTATCTTCTGTTGCCATGAGATCTTAATGGAATGGCTGATTTCCTTTGTGACATATTTATTTTCTGACATAATCGCCTTTATTGAAGTTTGTTGACAGAATGGAGAAAATGTCTTAAACGCATTCTGTTACTTCGTGATATTATACAGATTTTTTATTATATATACCCCTTAAATATTGATTCCTTTAGAAATAGCAATATAATTAAAATATTCTCAGTATGGATGGATGTTCATATGTGACATATATATATATATATTTATACACACCATTATGATACTAAATTTAGGTTATTAATTTCTCTATAATACTGCTAAAATATAAGCCTATACTTTTTCTAAAAGGCACATAATATATATATTCTCCACATGGGCGTTACAATAATTGTTGTACAGATTGTATAGAAAAAAAGTATTCATCATACTTTATGAAAATTCAGTGCATTGGAAAGACATTAAAAACTTCTTTTTTTTGAACGCACTAGTGAAATGTGTTATTAATACTTTCTATATAAGGGGAAGCGCGAAGATTATTTAAAAACAGTAAATGTGTCATGCCTAAATAATGTTGAATAATTTTCTATGCTACTTCCTGTTAACATCATTAGTTACCAAGGCACACGTACCCTATATGATAGGGGACTCTTTGAATAAAAAGAAAGCTGAAAGACTTTTTGTGGACAAGACATAGTGCTTTATCTTATAGATATTTGAAGGTATAATAGTAGAATAATTGATATCACTTAGAACACATTAGCAAATATTTTCTTATTTCAAATTTATATTGCTGTAAATTTTTCTTTCGGGTGATTGTCAGTTGTCCCTTTAAGAAATCTTTCCAAACCATTGAAATGAATTAAAAATGGTATTAAAACAAAGAAAACTATCAACACTCACTGAAACTTTTTAGTTTTTCAATGAAGATTCTGTAAATTTTACTGTTAAATCTAAAATATCGTTTTGTAACTTATTTGGATAACGAACCAAGACATAAATTTACATGAATAAACCATTTCCTACCTGAAGATCACTTGGAGTCCCTCGTCGATCACCAGTTTGTGACAAGAAGGTTGCAACAGCACTGGAATCATTGTCCTCGTCAGACTTGTTGTGGTCCGAGTCCCTCTGCTCGCACCAGGAGTCCTGCCTGTGCAGACCATCTTCTGGGTGTCGTCGGGCCTTGGAGGAGCTTCGAGCCGTCAAAATGGAATGGGCAATCGAGGGACAGCAGAAAAAACAACAGCAACACAGCACCCGACTTGTGTGACGTCGAAGTTTAAGCATGTCTAGGGAAATTAGTCCCTTTTTACCACAGAGATAGACCGTCATGGAAAGTAGGACGAGAATAATTGCACAAATGAGGGCGACTATGATAACCAGAATCGCGCTGGTGTAACTCCTACTTGGGTTTGGCTTGGGGTAAGGGTCCACCAATGGATATCGAGGGGACGATGTGTCCACGTTTATGACAAAGTCTACCATGGTCGAAAGACGATTTTCGCCTTGATCTTGAACAATAATTTTCAACGGATAACGGCCAACATCGGCTGATGTCATTTCTCGGTCAATAAGTACGTCTCCTGATGAGCTGTCAACCCGAAACAATGCCTTGTGGTTTCCGGAAACGATTTCATAGTGCAGAATCGCATTTTCCCCATAATCTTCGTCGCGTGCTTCAATGCGAAGAACAATCTGTCCGGCATGTTCGTGATAAGAAAACCTGACAGAGTTATTTCTAGATGTTGGAAAAAGTATGCGAGGAGGATGATCATTCACATCATCAACAAGAATAGTGGCTGTCACGGTCGTTGTTAACGCTGGATTACCGTGGTCTGTAGCAATTATCGGAATTTCGTGCATCTGTTTTTTCTCCCGATCAAGACGACGTGTAGTCATAATTTCCCCCGTTTCCGAATTGATTTGAAATGGTCCATAATGAGACGATATCGAATACGAAATCCTTTTATTCTCCCCCTCGTCTCTATCAGAGGCGCGAACGGTGCCAACTCGGGTCATTCGGGGTTGATTTTCCCGAACGTTGAATAAATAACTCCCCGTTTCATGCAATCCTTGGAATACGGGAGCGTTATCATTGACATCGCGAATTTGAACCACAACATTTGTTGTGGCCGATAATGAGGGGTTTCCTAAATCTTTGGCGTAGACCACAATTCTGTACTCACTTCTCTCCTCTCTTTCAAACCTTCGCTTCGGACGGAGTACGCCATCGTTGACGCCTATCAAGAAGTTCTCGGCGTCTTCTCCCCTGAGTGTGTATTGAATCTCAGCATTTCGTCCACTATCTTTGTCGTTAGCGACGAGTCGAGCTATAGCGACATCCAGCTTGTTGTTCTCGGGAAGAAAGACGTGTGATATTGATTTGGCAAAATATGGAGCATTGTCGTTGACATCTTCCACGTCAACTGCGATCGGCTTGCAAGACATCTTGGGCGGCAGACCTCGATCAGTGCAGCAAACTCGCATCTTCTCCACCCGACGCTTTTCATAATCCAAACTGCCGTTGAGGATCAACTGATAGATAGCATTCTCTCTACTTTGGTAGCTCAGGTCGAGCTTGAATTGTCGGGTCTCTTCGAGTCGGCAGTCCACCTCACCCTCTGGATCCTTGACAACCAGGGTGGTTATGTGCAAATCAACTTTGCGTCGAGGGCCCTCCTTTATCTTCCCCGGGATGTGGTCCATGTGTATCTGAGGAGGGGTGTCATTTTCGTCCTCAATGTATACTGTGACCAGAGCCTCGTCCTTGGTGGGATGGCCTCCCCGGTCCCGGGCGGTTACTGGAATGGAAAACACGGTGTCGGTCTCATAGTCGAGCCGGTCGATGGTAGTTACGGCTCCTGTCTGTGAGTTAATTTGAAAGTGTTGATTCACCTTGGGGCTAGCCGATGTACCGAAGGAATATATAACCTACATAAAATACAAAACACAAGAGCTCAAACTAGAAACTAATTATGGTACGCGAAATTTAAAACATGTATAATATTCAACACTGTAAATATTCACATATTGCGATAGTTATTAATCCAATAAAAAACCGTATATTTTTATTTGAATTATTCATTTAAGTTATTTATGTGCATTAACTTAAATAAATATGCATAAATTTCTTCACCTTGCAATATAAAAACAGTTTTCACGTTTTGAAATTGTTTTTTTAAATTTTGATAATTTGTTCTAAATTATTTGATTGATAAAAACAAACATCTACAAAATCATGGAATGAAAGATTTAGAACAATTTTAAGTAATTAAGAATATCGTTCAATAAAATCACGTTGAATAAAATATAGAGGCAGTTAATTAAAAACACTTTGAAAGGCAATAGACAGTTAAATTAATGCAAATGATTTGTTTTCAAATCAAATATATTCATTCCGAAAGAAAATTTGTTAGATGTAAGAACATATCTATATCTAAAGGAAGGACAAAATCTTGATAACACTCGCGGGCTAATACATTTTTGCACGTATTTAGCTGACAGCTCGAATTGAATATATCTCATAATTATAATATATTTCGATGGATAATTGACCTAAACATTCAGCTTTATTGAGAGATAAATTCTGTTTATTCTGTCCTTTCGATTCAGCGCAATATTTTTCTTTAATTTTTGTTGTTAATATAGAATCAATTCAAAAGAAATTATAGGATTGTTCAGTTACATATATATGCCCAAAAAGAATAATGTCAAATATTTTAATTACTGAAAATTTCTAAAACCATTTCTAATCATCTTTATAAAATACGTTTGTATACATATGTATTAAATGTGTCTTTTGAATATTTTTATTGGACATGAATGTTAAGAGGAGGAACGTTTAGGAGGCGAATGTTTGCTTTCTAATAATTAATTAATAAATGCTTTTAACTATAGCTTAAAAAATGATGGCAAAATTAAAAACATAAATGAAATATCAAAGATAAAAATATATCAGTTGATTGTAAAATTTGCAATCAATAAAAAATATTAAAAATCGATTTAAATATTAATTTGTCTATGGCTCTACTGTATTGAAATGTTCCCGTCAAATGCTTAATTTTAGATTTTTCAAATGAACTTTTCCCTCACCTGACCATTACTGCCCTCATCTGGATCCACAGCTTTGACCCTAGTCAGTAGATGACCTATTTCGACACTCTCGCTCACTCGAACCACGTAAGACTTGTTGAGGAAGGCCGGGTGGTTATCGTTCTCATCACGGATCTGTATTTTGACGGTCATGGAGCCGGTCTTGGACGGTGAGCCGCGGTCCTCGGCAATCAAGGTCATCGTGTAGGAGTTCTGCGTCTCCCAGTCCAACTTCTTCTGCACCCGGAGGTAGAGTCGAGAGTCCGACTTGTCCCCAAGGACGCTTGCATCCTCCACCAATTCAAAGGTGGGCTCCAACTCAGAGGTTTCCAAACGATATCTAAAGGTGGAATTATTGGGTGAAGGAGGATATTCTATTTAATATTTTGAGATAATGGAGATGGAGAATTAATTAATGTGCCTCGCATTTGTAGGAAAAGTATGAAATGAAATTTAATAATGAAAACATTAATTAAATGCGTCACCAAATAAGTTTATGTCTAATCTATTTAGAGTATTAAAATTATTTATTTATTTCAAAATATCGATTTCACTCCTCCACTATCTTCGTCAAACAAAATCATGATTTTTAAGTTTCGTAAAATTTCACTGAAAATTGGCTGCCTTTGACACATTTTGCAGAATAACACAAAAATGACAAATTTTGTTAATTCTTAAATATCCTTAAGATGCTAACTCGAAGATATAAAAATGATGAAAAATAATTTGATTTTATAAATGGTCCTCTAATTCTTTACATTTGAAATTAAAGAACTAAGCATTATTAATTTACTATGTTACCGGATATAGCCGGAAGTTATATAACAATTATCAAACATCAAGTTTAAACCCTTCGGGATCTGAAAATGCTAACTTATAAAAATTCAACATTTAGCGAGAAAAAATAATCTTTAAATTTTTTCCAAAAAAAAGTATTCAATGCAAAACGAACGATGCAAGAAATAGCTGTTGGAAAGATGAGCACATTGGAGAGCTATGGAGGAATCGTACTGCTCACAAGGTATTCTAACTGCTTTTTTAAGGAAGATCAATCAATACTTTATTGTAAGGTATATTATAGAGGGAGACTTAATATTGCGAACTATATAACTGCCGAGGTACCATATAATCATGCAGCAGACAGTTTTCTCACTCTTTTCTTTGTCTGTGTTCCATGAAGGTGCTGATTTTTGTCGTCTTTCCAGTCTTACAGCAGCTTATACAGAAGATTATTTCCCATTCTACATCAAATATTGCTTCTTTTCTTTCGCTCCCTCCCCAAACCAAGTCTTCTCCTCTCCTCTCGTCTCCTCTGCAGGCTGCCGTTCCGCTTCTCTGACCTAGGCAGCCTCTCTGTATGTACCATTATTATTATTAGCAATGCATAATTAGGAGGCGCCTTCCCAAACACACAATCAGAATTAATCGCGTTTTCCGTCATTGTTTCGTAGTGTCTTTATAATATTAGTCAATAGAGTAAATGGGGCCATTAGCATATAGTGTACTTGACGTAATGTATAAAGGAATAGCTTATTATATTGATTATTAAGCCAGAACTGCATGATATTATCCAACAGGTAAATAATTATGCTAAAAGTTAGGAAATATACAATAATATATCAACAGTGTTATTTGTTTTTTTTATTGAAATGTTTTTAGAAAAAAATAATGACTCCATAATAAATTGCTATTACCTTTTTATACAATGTCCGTCACACAAAATATGATATCATTGTTAATTAGATATTCTTTTATTGAAAAGAAATTTTCATATTAGCGTTAATGGGTGTATCTAGTTTACTTCATATATATGATTTCATTATTGTTTTTGATAATGTATTATATATTCACGCACGTGACGACTAATTACCTACATTATATTATTTCATAAGCCCAAATTCAATATACTTACATAGTAATAATATTTAGTCAGCTTACTAATTAACATTGTTTTAAACAATTTGATTTGACACAATAGCTGAATTTTATTATCTGGTTATCGCAAAATTAAGTATATTAAAGGTAAATAAAAGGTTGATTAATTTGCTAAAACATCAGGAATATACAAAAAATTAATTTCAATTTTTAATCAAATCTATAGTTCTTTCTAATAGAATAATAATAGTTGTTTTTTCCCAATTTTTCCCATTTTAGTAAGCAAACAAATTTATATGAATAAAAAACAGCCTGAGAATTTTAAAAATTTTCAATAATGTGGATTTAATGCCTACAACTGGCATTACGTGTCGGGATTGTCTTTGAGATGTGATGCGACCATTGCTGGCGCCTGCCCGTGCCTCTGCTCCTTCTCCTTGCTTTGATACAGCTATGCCTATACGCTTGTTCTCGGGATCAGTATGTCACGATTCAGATAAAGACAGAATTGAAGCTGAGGGTGAAACCAACCACATCACGAAATCCGCAAAAAATAGAACAAGTGTTTTCTTATCAGAGAATATCCATCGTTGTTCTAGAGGTTCTGTTTTATCAGTGATAATTTCTTAATCTTTGGGTTGGGAGAAATACGAAAATAATGCGATCATGCATTTTCTTGTATTAAATTTCACTGGTTTCGGTTTCTTTTCTAGACAAATTTTACCTAGTCAAAACCCAATTGTTCACAGCGAGCGACTGTGTTACACTGGTAGTTGTGTTTTGACCATTTCTGTTAATATAGGAAGGACGAAGTTGTATAATAGTATATTATAGTGAGCGAAGCTGCTTTATCGACACGGATTAGTCGGCGCAGAAGATTTTCTCTAAGAGGGAATTCGCATGCAAGTCTGTGCCAGCTGAGTTCACAACGCTAAGTTAAGGTCGCCAACAATTTCTGGAAAAATAATTATAGCTTATTGAAGTTTTCCATGATTTTCATCAAAAATGTAATTTATTTTTTATTTTTTTAAATAACTGATATAGGGTTATTTATCATCCTAATATATGATCTGTAAATATAATCAATTTACATTTTATACACATCCATGTGTATACTGAATATGTGTTTTTTATTATTATTTTAGGCTTATAATCTCATGTACAGTTGATATAAAAAAAATGTTTTATAGTTATACCCTTTGGGTAAAATTAGAAATTATATGGGATCGGATAATCTGCATGAGCTATACAATTATATATTTAACAATTGTGCTTAAAACATATATTTATTTACACATTCTGCTTTTTAATAAATTCCTGTTTTCAAAATATTATATTCAAAGAAGTGTAGAATATTCTAATTAGTCTAAATAGTTTGGGAATTTTAATTAGCTTATTTAAATGTCACTGAAAATGATATTCGGTCATTTTATAATGTTTATAGTCCACCCATCACATATTTATTAGTCTATAGTTGTAAGTCTTGACTATTAATTATTCACTAAAATGTAAAAGTGAAATCTTCCCAGCAGAGTGAACTCAAAACTTCATTTCAGTGAAGTTCTGTGTCATACTTTATTTAAGAGTGTTGAAAACAATTACTTTATAAAATCAAGTATATTCCCTTGTTAAACATCCTTCATCTGCTATCTCTTAACTTTTTGGTCTCTGTTAAAAAGCAAGTAAAAATACCAACATATAACCTAAATCCATTTTTATCGCCTCTCGGCTGGAAGTATGATGAGAAGTTGAAATTGTGTGAAATTTCGACCCGTAATAGGTCGCTATACTCAAGTATATGACATTAAGGTGTAAAGGAATTGCGGTCTCTCGACATTAATTACTAAACCGGATGTAATTGATTCGACACGTTTTGGAGAAGGCGGGGTGGAAGTTTCAGAAATAGTTAGTGAATCTTGTACGGCAGGAGAGGGTCGTGATTGATGCCCTCCTGAGGACGTGCTAAGAAAGATACGTTGGGAAATGACACGAAGAGCACAAATGGGTATTTGGCAATACTTCTCAGACGTCTCTATTAGAAAGAGGAAGAACTAGATGCTGAGTTCTTATATTCTCTACCTATATATGTATATGAATGTGCTACATTATTTAGTGACATTTTGGAGCTTTTAGATTATAATCTAATATAATGTGAGCTGGATTTATTTATAAACAGTACTGACAGTTTTAATCCGTGTTAATTTTTGAAGGAAAAAATTTTTATACTGAAGTTAATTTTAATTGATAAAATTGCTTAGTTCTTTTTCAAAAATCTAAAAATTTACCATATACCTTGAAAAAAATGTTTTAACATAAAGATTAATAATTCGCCAAATGAATCATATTACGATAGTCTGTATTCTTCATTAAAAAACATATTGTTTTCCAATCTATAATACCGATGCATATTATTTAAAATGAGATTAAATTATTAATATTTATAACAAATGTCAGAATTTCAAATTTATTAAATGACGTTGAACATTTACTTTTTTGTTATTTGTATATTTCCTTTATTTATTTGTTTATTTTTTATAATTTTGCTGTCTTACAATGTTTCTATAAACTACACATTTATAACAATATTGATTACCTATTGGAAAAACTCTTGCCGAAAGGAAAATTGAAATCAATATAATTTAAAACATTATTGTGTAGAAATGCTATATACGTTATCAGGTAATACCAACTAACTATATATATATATCAAGATTCATAATTGGATATAAGTTTTGTAATCAATAAATGTAATCCTTTCCATGTTAAAATAATAGGGAAAATGGTAATTTGTGAATATTAAAAGCATGTTGTGGAATATTTAGAACATCATTTTTATCATTTTCAAAGTTCCATTTCTTTGTTTATCATTAAATCTCCTCTATCTTTGGTATTTGTGAAGTGTACACACACATAGAGGAGAAACGAGTTCTGTTATAGATGCTTCAGTAAAATTAAACGAATATCTACGGTGAATAACAACTATATGTCAACACTTCCTTTTTTCGATAATAAACAGGGAATAAACATTGTTACGCGGACGTCGATATTCCATTTTTTAGTCATGTCATTTATTCAAATATTACTGCGTTTGTTATCGTGCTTCAGCCATAAAAAATCAAATGATTTGACAGCGCTCTTTACCTGAAACCTATATGGTTCTTCATTGTCTGATTATTTAGACATTATTGTATAATCAATTCCAGTCAATTTTAATTTTATCCTTTATCTACGATTTTAATGAGAGTGTTAGCATTAATGAACCTGATCGGTGAAAAAGAGTTTTCTTATTGTCTATACTATGGTACAGGACAATTTGGTACCACACTGCGTTATAATGCCTATAAAACAGTATATTTATCTTTCTTACGTTTTTGATCTAGTGAAATGAAAATTATTTGTTGAATGAGTCATTTATATAAAAATATACATTTAATATTTATATTACAGAATGTTCAGAAATTTTATGAATTCTTGACGATACAAATACGCGTTAGTTATGCTTTTCTTGAGACTAGTAAAACTGATTAGTTTTTCACAGTCGGTATAAATTGGCCTTTTATGTTGTATGAAAATAAAATGTTGACAGTTAACCCGCTTTCGACCCAGGAGATGTTTTCAAAGCGGGCTAATGTTTCGCCTGTGAATCGCGAAGTGAACTGGAAAATACGAAGGGAACTGTTACATGAACATTCAGAGAGATGATCGTTTCTTCTGTCAATCAAATTTACTGCCCTCTATATCAAGTCAAAATAGCTCAGTTTGCTATTAACATGTTTACGATTAAATGGAATATTCCATAAATAGAATTTTTATAAAAATTCCCAGATTTAATGGTTTTGATCTCTCTATAAAATATTACTTTTTTTTCACGATAATTGAAATATTTAATTTGAATCTTTTTCTTTATTATTTGCCAATTTTATATTGACGACTTAACTTCTGAAATAAATAAAATATTAATAAATTTGAGAACAATTGTAATTATAAAAATATAAAACAGTCTAGTTAAAATACTTTAATAACTAGAAAATAATGTTCAATGCCAAAAATAAAATATTTAATGATATACTTGTAAATGTTTTAAATCATTTTTTAACTATTTAAAACATTTGTTTAAGTTATAAATAAATTTTACATAAAACCATGTTATATGAATGAATAAAGCAATATCATAATTGCTTTTTAAGAATTAATTATAATTTCAATCTGTAAATTGGAAACGTGAATTCTGGTTGCCTTTTTAAAAGTTATTAATAATACAATACATTATTTAATTAATTAACTTTTTGTCTTTACTTCAAAAGAATTAAATCACTTTAAGAGAGGTGGACAAATTTATTTTAACTAGTAAAATAACTTCTGGAATAACTTTC
This sequence comes from Vannuccia rotundouncinata, assembly GCA_034780395.1. Taxonomy (NCBI): domain Eukaryota; kingdom Metazoa; phylum Platyhelminthes; order Proseriata; family Coelogynoporidae; genus Vannuccia; species Vannuccia rotundouncinata. The sequence goes on along the minus strand of JAUZNC010004784.1, from coordinate 29,624 downwards.
ATTCCAGATTAATTTATAGATGAATTACTAATTCGTCGCTCAAGATTTTTTTTACTATATTTGCTGATATATCGAATATTTCTTTGATGTGCCTGTCAGGAAAAATTATATCCTTGTTTAATCTGGATATTTCACCTGATTACTGATTATTCCATTGTGTCTTATATTTTTGTACTATGGTAAGGGAGTTATATTGATGAATGAAATGATGAGACAAATGTTTTTCCTCGTTTAAATTTCTACTAAAGATAACAGCACACCCTCCTGCTTTCCTTCGATAGAGGTACCGACCTCTTCTTATCCTGGGAAGCTGTTTCAAAATAATTCTATTTGGAAAGACGACTTGACTTGCCTCTGCACACTGAATATAGGATGTGCTGCCTATAACAAAAGATTTTTTCCACGGTCACGCTAGAAAGCAGGCTTTTAATAAATTCTTTTTTCTCACTTTACTTGTCGGCAGACTTCAAACCAGAATATTGTATACTACATTTAATTGAATAGTTTTAACAAACAGAGTCAATACACGAAGAAAATGTTAATGATGTTTTCAAAAAGCTTAATAAAACAACTAATTAGAAATATTATATTACATAAATAATATGCCTGTAACTTTAGCCACGATTAGGAAAACAGTTTGTTGCAACTTTCATTTGAATCAAATTAATGAACTTTTTAGATAGGTAGTATAGTGTTTAAATAAAGAGAAAAGTTCATATTCTAAATTTCATTAAATAAAAACGTTCTATCTTATCGAATGTATTTTCAAATTAGTGGACAATGGATTTTTCTAAAATAGTCAAAACTAGGATGGAAATATATTTCATTTTTAATCTGCCGATTGCCTTTCGAAAGTCCAAAAATCACATTTGTGAGGGGCGATTCGGCTTATGTACTGATAACCAGTCCAGTGGGCTAGCCATGAAACTGATTGAATTGAATTGAAATCTATCCATTGATATGCGCAAGTCTATACCATTCACTCCTCGGCTGCATACAGCTGCAACTGATGCGCCGAGTCACCGGGATAATTGTCTAATTTGAGGAAAAGTAGAATTTTAGCACCAAATCTTTCTTTGATGTCGAGATGCAAAGCCAAATCAGTCCAGGAAATCACAAGCAAGTGAAACCTCTTCAGGAAATTAAAAGGGAGAAAATAAAACCACGCTAATTGATAAATTGCTTTTTCATTTATTTTTCGCTCTCACACAATTTTCGGGATGCATTTATAAAATATATATTGTGTTATTTTAACTTGGTCGTCAACTGGAAATCTGTTTGAAGGTGATTATAACAAAATAAACGGTTCAAATATTATTATGTATACATTTTATACAAACAAACTTGTATAATTAACACTTATAACATTTGCAATTTTATACGAAATATAACTATTTTTAATAATTTTTATGGTCATCTTTTAGTTATATTTTACATTCACCTATAAAACATTTATTAATGTAACATTTATTTATTCCTTATAATATACCAAGAACCAAAGGAAAAGATTCAGAGTATTTATAGAGTAAGTTTAATATTAAAGATGGGAATGTCAGTATAATTTTTTTTGAAAGTTTCAATCGGAAACAAAATCTTCTTTTCATAAATGCCTTCAAATCAAAGTATCCTATATAAGTCGACGGGTTCAAATGAAAATTAAAAAATATAACTATATAATTCTTGTATAATTTAAACAATAAAAAAATCTTATTATCTTGAGAATTCTAAAAAAAACTTTGTTGTGAGGGCATTTTTACCCTGCAATATTTAAAGTCAAAAATATTACAAAATATTTTAGATTTCATGAAATAAGAGAAATTTGAGACATGTCATAATTTTTAATTACAGAATTACATAATATTAATTTCAAAATTGAAGCAATGAATTCTCTAAATTTTCTAATTATTGTGTTTTAGACTTTTACGTCTATAATTAATTTTTTCAATTAATCCAAACTTTAACATTAACTAACTATACAATATTTATATTATATTTATCAAACATTTCGTTATAATTGTAAATTTTAGGTTATTAAAGTTATAAATAAGTTAATAAAAAAATTAATATTGATTTCTTAAACCAAAGTATACAAAAATTGAGTTGTTACGTATCAAAATTTCTGATGATATAGTCTTATAAATAGATAGAAGGTTGATATCGATTTTCAAATTTTATTCAACAACACCAATTTGAATAATTATGAAAACAAATGTATAAAATCTACTGAATTATCATTACTATTTTTCTGCACAAATACGATTACATCTTATCTATTATAGTTTTACTCAGACTGCAACAAATCAAAGTGCAAATCCATAAGCGAAGAAGGACTGTCCGCCACTCTATACAACTGTTTGTGGCCAACTGCCTTTCCAACCGATTGGTTGGGTCTCATTTTCTCCTTCCCAAAGATTAAGTGAAGCTGCACTTGAAGCTCCTGGGAGACTTTCAGAACTTTATCCCTGCTATATCGTAAGTTTGTAGACATCTTCTTTGTCTCAAATCTCTGGAGTCTCCTTGATTACGCTGTCCACTAGTCCAGCCACAATATTTTCAATTCTTTCCAAAACCCATTGGTAGAGTTATTTCTATATTATTCATATATAGTTCTTATTTCCATAAACGCAATTGGTTTAGTATGTTATTTTTATATATATAATTCTATATTAATGTATTATACTCATATAGATAGAACATTTCGGGATGTCGCTATAATTGCAAATTATAATTATGTCCTTTTTTTCAAAACGTATTAACCAAACGACCATTAAAACAATTTATCTGTTAGGTGGATAGATCATCTGGTTACTGAGAACCTTTTGAAACAAATAATGGACAGGCACATATAGTCTCCAGTCTATACCGTGGATAATGTGAATATAACGTCTATAATTAATATCCGGTAAGAAAAATAATGTAAAAAATAAACTACCTGTACATGTTATAAAGTCGCTATAATGAACTCTCAACACAAACACATTAATGGATTTTGAAAATATCCATGCCAAAATATTGAATAACTGTTGCCAAATATCCGACAGCTTGATCAAATAATTTGACAGTTCTTATAAGAAAACGAATAGAATATTTATAGAATATACAAACCCTCATGAAAGAATATCATTGTGAAATTCCATACGGTACCGAATGTTAAAGTGGGGTATCAAAAAACTATTTGAGCTTTCAATTCACTTGTTTGGAAGACGATTTAATCAAAGCCCACCTTAGATTAGAGGCGTATGTGTACCCTTCCTGTCAATTGGAATGTATTTCTGCGTACTGCATACACTCTGCATTATAAGCCAAATCACTTGAGCTATAAGTTCTTAGGCCGGCGCGCATAACTTGGTCAAGCTAAGGGATTGAGGTCTAGCGGCAATAATTCTAAATAATCTATGCCATAGTCTTATACAATATTTACCTCGAATATAACCCACAGTCATAAAACTCAATGATATGATTGTAGCCCTTAAGCTGAACTCGATTTCAACCATCGACCAACTTTCATGATTCTAGGTATATGTTGATAAAAAAATTATAACCCAATGTACTCGATAAAGGAAATGTATTCGCCTGAGGAAGTCATCTTATACATTAGTATCTCTGTGTATTTTTTCACAATATAGCTCACATTTTGAAGCCATCGAAACTTGTATGTATCCACTTTGTATGAACTGGAGACTTATGGAGCCGGTTCAATTATCCGTTAATAATAAAAATGTTCAATATTTTACAGTGATTAACTATTTCTGGCTCAGTTCCTATAGAATTGTGTACAGGTACATATAAATGGTCATAATGCGTAATATTACCTATAACAGGATTTTTTTTTAAATCTTTATGAAAAAATAAAAAATAAATTTTCCTTACATGACGACTTTGAAAAGGAAAATATATTTAATGGTATAAAAATATTATCTTAATTATATAAGTCGAGAAATCTTTTAACGAAACGATGAAACAAAAATTCCCAGAGAAGTCAGTCCACCGTTTTCTTCTTTGTGAAACTGTTCTCATATACGACATTTTTTCATGCTCAATCAAGTCTTTTTATTTGACAAATATAGAATCAATAAAACAACTGTCAATTCTTATGATGATAAAAGTAAAAAAAGAACTCTCAGGGGTAGCAAACGAATCATTGTCAATTAGGACTATTAAATCATCAAAATAAAACATCTCTCGACAAATAAATATGAAACGGAATGTTTTATCTCATGTGTTTTATATTTTTTGTCATAAAAATTTTTTTCATTGATAGTAGTACATTTTCATAAACTGTATTCCTAAATAGTTGCCTGTTAATTGAACTTTTTGAATTTACTAAAAAAAACAATTAAGCTATACAATAAAACGTTTCAAATATTTGATAAGTATTCATTATTTTTTCATCGCATATGAAAATATTTTCCGAATTTATTTAATTATACAGTTTTATCTAAAATATTTTACACATAATCTCTCTATATTGACTTTTTCAATGTATTCAAATTTTCAAAGACATTTTCATCTAAAAATAATCAAAAGGGCAGTTTTCAAATAAAAAGGGGTCTGTTTCGACTCACTTTCCGATGTTGTTGGCCTTTGAGTCAGGGTCACGAGCACTCGGAATTGGAATCTTGGATCCCACTTTGGTAGACTCAGACACTTCGATCACTTGCATCTCCCTGGGAAACTGGGGCGAGTTGTCGTTGGTGTCGATGAGTTTGATGTTGAGCTGTGTGAAAGTCATAAGCGGTCCGTTTGGACGCGGGGTCTTGAAAGCGAGATTGAGCAGGAAGATACACTCAGGGCATTTGTTGCAGCACTGACCCAATCGTTCGCACAGTTCCTCCCGGTCTATTCTGTAGCGTGCGAACAGTGTGTAGTTCTCCTGTCGTATGGCGAAATATTCGGCCAGTTTGTTGCCTGTGGTGATTATGTTGGCTTGAACACGCTCAGCTGACTTCGGGGGAGGCGGGTCGTGCAAGACCACACAGGGCCGGGATTGAGCACCCGAGCTGATTGAACTGTCCTCGTAGAGGATTTGTCCCGGGGCGGTATCATCGTAGAGCCTACAAACCGGATAGTTAGTCGGGGACGCACATTTGGTTTCCACTGATACAACGAATTTATAACTCGATGTTACAAGTGTGACAATTGGTATCCATATGCTTGTTAAAAACATCATGTCGAAATGCTGTGGGTCTATTCAACCATTTTTTTATTATTATTGTGTAGTCATTGCTGTAAATATTAAATAGACAATGACCAAATCAAAGGTGGAGTATTTGAACATGACTTACTGGAAATTGTATAGTCGTAAATAGTTTGTCGCCAGTTTCGTCAACGGAACACATTTCAACCAATCAGATTTGAGGGAGAAATCAGGCAATAGTTGAACGATTTTCTGGCTGTAGCTATAACAAACTAACGATGATGCATCGCTATAACAAATTATTTTTGTTGAATATTTTTTATTATGTAAAGTGTCAATTATTTTTGATGGTCAGGATTACGTAATACCCGACGCACGTGTATGAGTAAAGTAATGGTATTTTAAATACGGTTATGTTAAAACAAAATATTGTTTAACTCATTTGTTTAATAGAAATGATACATATATCACTGTGACAATCAACGATTCATTAACTATTTCATTAAATTATATCCACTGTTTTCCAATCAGATGAATATATACTTAAAATAAAATATAAATAAATGTATTGCAATATTTAATGTAGCTTTGATAGGTAATGGTAACTCTGTTCCGATGAATGTATATCATCTGGAAAAGATAGTACATTTCATTTACACTAAACATTTAACGTATTTGAATTTCTGGGAATCAGCTTAAATAAATCTCTAAATTTTTTTTTAATTTGACAAGTTTGAATTATTTATAAATATTTGAATAAATTATTTGAGAAAAGTTTATATTGATATATCGTAAAATATCTTTTATACTGTTGATGACTTTTAGATTAATTTCGGACGATCTATAAAAACGTTTAATGTACTTAATCTATTGAATCGTTGAATATATATATACCTTCAAGACATCAATTTTTAAATATTTATAAATAGTATGTTGCTTTTCGGTCCGCTTATATTATTGACAAGGAAATCCTCTAAAAAAACGTGAAATGATTGATTGCACTATTTACACATAGGACATCGACTAACTTTTTATTTCTAATAGTTATGTCTATTATTTATAGAGGACCGACTGAAACCTTAAATATCACGGAGAAAATGGGTTATGGAATTTTGGGAGCGCTATACTGAACAAAATATTTTTTAGTGATTAATCTGAGTTTTGTAGCCGTGTTTTCTTTGTACGAAGTTTGGAATTTGAAGAAGAATTTTTTTTCTATTTTTCACGTTTTTGTAAATTCCTTTAATTTATTCCACTTTTCTGTTTGGAAATATTTTAAAATTAAGAATTTAAATATTTAAAAAGTTAGTTATAATTTCCAATAAAAAAGTTACACCCGTATGCTTAAAACTGAAGTTTAGTGTTTTTTTAAATTAAGATAAAAATAAAAAATTGCAGATTCGCAGGAATCATTGAATTATCACAGAAAGAAAAGTTTATATGATGCTAATATGTATTTATCTATATAGCATACAATAAAGATTACTATTGGCGTTTTATTGGGTTAGTTTACATATATTTTGTTACTTGAATATTAAATAACATACAGAGTGTGGAAATATTTCGCAGCAGCTAAAATGGGAATACGAACTTTTCCAAAGTCCCGCTGGCCATGAATACATACAACAAAATTATACACGAACAGGTGTTAACTATCCCGAATTCCTTTTGGGAACTTGTGTTGTAAACTACCTTTCTCCGGATTAATGTAAATTATGAAATGACAACATTAACGATATAAAATATAAGGTCATATTTAAAGTAATATTATTTGACATTTGGCTATACGGATATATTTTGAGGAAATTTCATGCAACTTTGGGTGTGTATATGGTTTACTTTTACTTATATCTGCACAATTTCAACATATGTTATAACATTTGGAAAACACACTTTTTAAAATTTATTTATGAATGAAATACAGAAAACTTTATCTGAGACTTTGCCAATCGTAATCTTATTCGTGTTTTAATTAATCACTTGACGAAGTTTTATAATTTTTAATACAAAAATGAGTAAAATCCGGAAGATGAACATTTTTGCATTTGCTATTTTGTTTTTTAAATTTTATCCTATATATGTGTGTTCAATTAATTATTTTGTTTATTCTATAACCGTTTACTAATAAAAAGACAACTACTATTCATACAATTTTATAAAAAAGCAATTCAGTTCATCAAATCAATACATTATAAGCAAATTTATTATACGATAATCATAGAAATTGACTTTGTTTTAATATTGCCTAGGAGGAAAGCGAAACTGTTATGTTAGTCAATTTCTATGACCACAATATAATTCAAATTATCTATATAATATTATTTATATGAATGTATCATTATTATTGTATTATTTATAATTTTATCGTTAAAATTGTTATATTTTTATAGCAGCTTAACCTTAAGTGAGAAAAGTTATACATAATTTAATATAAGAACCATTTTTATAGAAATCTATATTTCAAACTATCGATTAAAATCAGTAGAATTAACGATTTTTTTAAATTTAGATATAATGAAATTTTTTTTATAGTTTTATATATTTTGATAATTTTATAAACGACTTGAATTAATACTATGTGTCAAAATTTCAAAAAGAGTTCGAAATATTTCCCTCGTATAAGTGGATACATGTGAGTTTAATAATCCTCACATACAATACTAAAAAATTAAGTTCTCATAAAAGTGGACTTTTTAAAATTAGGATATTGTATTTATGGACAAATAATTCCTTGTCTACTTTATATAAAATGTAACAATTTTCGATACGCCTTCGTGTCTTTTTAGAAATAAACTAAAAAAATATTTTTGTGAATAGGTTTTAACGAATGGATTTTTATTGTAGAAACACGACAGTTTTGAATAGTCTAATTTAAAATATTTTAACTTTAAGAACTTGTTTAAAGACAATATATTTTCTATTTTTATTAATAAAAGTAACAATTGTGACAAACTATTTTACTAATAGGACTATGATAATCATATAATACGACACATAAAAACGCATAATTTATAAATGACATTTTAATCAATAGGAATTTTAAAAATATGTGTTTGAAATAACATTGAAAATCGAACTATGTACTAAATCACAATTCAATGAGGTGGTAGAGAGCTCAGTTTTATTGTTGTGTCATGGAAATGTATAAAATAGGCGCCATTTAAGAAAAATCATTCAATTCTTTCTCCTTATATATATATTAATGTTTGACATTGACATGGATTATTTTTAAGGGTATAACTGAGAAACAGTTTGTAGCTCTGTTACAAACAGATCATGTGATCAAGGGTGATATTTGCTAAAATATTGATAGATTTATTTTTTTAAAGAAATAGTATTTATAAGTTTTACGTTGATCGTTGTTATGTTAGATGACATAAAATCGCTATTCTTTTTATTGATTATAATTTAATAATTTTTAATTTATTCTAAAATTAAATAAAATTAAATTTGTTGAAGGATATACTTATATGATAATTTTAAATAAATAATTCAGATAATAATTATATGCTATAAATATAATCAATATTTTATTCATTATTTAGCTTGGAATACATATACTCTGAAATTCTAAATAAAAATATGGTGTCTTCATAAAACATCATAAATTTCATTTTAGTTTAGTTATTGTATAATATTACAAATTGTATAACTGATTCATTAAAAACGTTGCTATTAAAATAATTAATAAACTATAAAGCCCAAAATTTCAAAATGTCTATCACTGATCCATTTATAGTAGGTAATTAACATATTATAACATGATATAATACAGTTGCAATTACACATATACATATATCATTAACTATTCCTCTTTTATTCTGAAAAGTAATACTTAATTTAATAGATAAAATGCTGAACGGTGGCGTCTGAATGGTCCTGTCTATAATAATAAGCATCTAACAAATATTCTCATTAATAAGTAAATCCTTCATTTATAGAATAAATTGTCTCTACTAATTTGGTAACTAGTAGAATACATCGCACCTTCGCATTCTTGGGTATTCTGCTGTTACATCGCAGCCCAAGTCATTGTTTTCGCAGCTTTGGAAACCAGAAAGTAATGGCGCCAATTATTCTTTTCAACAAAATATATTGCAAAACACTCAGTTATTGGAATGATGTACATATATGTATTTTCCATGCTTAGATTAAATCTATTGGTTTAGATTATTATATTGTAAAAATTGAAGATAAGCCTGACGCCATGATCCAGACGAGAAAAGGAGTAATGTCGTCACGACAGGTTTTAAATTGTATTGGAACAATTGTATGTATATATCTGCATTAGAATAATTGATCGTAAATACATTCTTTCTTATCTGTAAATTGTATTTTTTGTATTGTTAAAATAAATAATAGGTAAATATAATCGTACTTTTTTCCGAGTATTTTTTGATGAATTTGTAGAGGTCACATGGAGTTGTTGTCACTGAAAAGAAAAACTTCATTAATTATGAAGTGTAATTACACTAGTGTCAGCCGTAGTTTTAAATATATATAACGATATGAATAATAGTTATTAAAATGTCCTAATAAATTTATTTCAATTTAAATATTGTGATTTGCAAAAGAACGATGTGTTTTAATATTACATACGATAAATTGATTTCATTCCGTCTTCACAACTATATATTCGTATTTATGTAGAATTTTTCGTTTATCAACGATTAAAAAATTTAAAATAATGTATCGCGTTTTTCAGATGTTAAATTATCGTTAATTGAACGCTAATTAAAATATGTCTATATATTACACAGCCAGGTTGAGTCAAATAGATGAATATATATAGACTTACCTTCTATAAAACATTGGGAAAATATGATACATTAATACACATATCATATCTTTAATAAACTTGTAAATATCTTTTGGACTCCGTCTGTAGATAACATTTTATAGACGTATTAGAAACTTTACATCAGATATTGATTTGATCTCTGTGTAAAGATGTAGGTACAAATCTGATTAGTTTTTTGATTGGTGTTATATTTTACAGTTATATAGTTGTGCTAGGTAAAATTTAGGTTATTGAAAATAACTTTTAAAATTTATTTATTCCGCAGAAACATTTTAAATGTATTATTTTAACTTAATTTTAATTTAAAAAAAACATTCATTCATAGCTGTATATTTTTGGTGTTTAATTTATTCTAAAATTAAAAAAAAAAGATTTAAATTTTCATTTTTGACTTTTAAAATAATATCTGTAAAGTTGTGACCGCTTAAATTGTAAAAAATATCAACAAAAAACTCTGAATGTAAATCGGGAACATTTTTTAAATTATAAACTCTCAATATCCAACACTATTTTTTCGTTTGTATTAAATAACGCATAATTATTCCACTACGAAGTTGAAAGAAATTCTTCAGGTTAAATACACCAAAATGACTGTTTTGATAGATTGGTTTCCTCTCATAGCTTATATAATAGGTATAAAAGTTACAGTATAATCACTGCAGCTTAGTGGGGTGAATTATGAGTGGTTCGGAATAGATTACTGTCTGTAACATTGTTAGCATATATTGATATGATAACACAGTTGTTTGATCTCTATAATAAAAAGAACAAGAAGTGATGGAGTTAAATCAATGTTCACATCCGGAAAAACGAAAAAGTTGTTGTCATCAGAAATACTTCGCTGAGTATATCGCTCTAATAGTTCTACTTTATGTTTAGAATCATATTTTCATAAATCTCGTCAACACTAATAAATACTAAAACTAATTTACTGGACAGGCTACTTTATTTGTTTCCAAAAAAAAGAATTTAAAACAACTTTTGGAAAAGATCAAATATATTAAATTCTGCTTTGAAATTCTAGACGGTTCAAAATCCTTTCCTTACAGTCTGAGTAGTTGCCAATAGTAAGAATATAATGAACTCAACGTTTTATTTGAAATTGAAATAAATAAATAATTTATCACAATTTAACAAAGGATAGGATAGTTAATAAGTTTTTAAAATGCTTTATAATAAACTAGCATCAACATTCAAATAATATGTCTCAAATATGTTTGTGTATAAACTTTTTTGTATAGGGCGCTGTTTTGGTACTGGACATTTTACAATTGAATAAATTGTGATTGAAAATGTTATATACTTTTAAAAGTTATTTAATTAGTTATATTAAAAAAATTGCTAAAAAATAAAAATTCCATCAAACAAGAAATATATATTTAAAATAAACTTTTGATATTATAATCAATTAAAAATATTAAATAAAATATTTTAAAAATGTGTTTTAAAAAGTATAATATAACGATTTTTTAGGAAGAGCCGGGTGACATAATTGTAGGCTTCGAACTTTTGCTGTTTCACCGCCTAGTGTTTTTGTTTTGGAGAATTTTACAACTGTGAGTATGTCTGGTCGTATACTTTAACAACTTTAAAATCAATTAGGTAATATAAAAAAGTTAATGTTTATTTTGCTAGCTGCAGTTAAATTTGTATATTGTTCGAATGCTTGATATTGGAATTATGTTATTGAAGATCTTACAAAATCTTTGGAGTAAATCGACACATTTTCAAGGACTATTTTATAGCTAAAATGGTGGTAGTCAGATTTCTATTTATTAAAATAATTTACAAGGTTTGAATGAAACAGATAAATTTCATTGAGCTGTTATCATACTCAACAATTTCAAAATCATACATTCGAACACTCAATAAAAATCTTATTCTGGTATATGCTATATATTTGAAAATTCATTGCGTCAAGTCCAGGTTGGCACTATATCAATCTTGTCAACAACGCTATTCGTCCTATTCAGTTCCAAATTATGATAGGGTGATTGTATTCATGAAAATCATTAACTATAGTTCTTTCAAAATTGGTCCAAATATATAATAGCGATACCAATTTGTTATTAAATTTAGAAGTCCATCATAGTCAACAACAGTTTAACTGTAGCTCCACCAAAGCAACACTTATTGTTTTTTTATAAAGATACAACCCAGGTAATTAAAATCCATTGGCTCAATTTTTGTATGCATAGGTATGGTTATTTATAACGTATATAAATTTAGAGCATAAGAACATATAAGAATCACACTTGGCATTTTCCAGAACATCAAAACCTATATTCAAAATAAGTAAATTATACTTATGTATGAGTATATATGGCCCGGCCGGCCGGGTAAAGAATAGACAATACAATGTTGGTTAAATTGTCAAATTAAGATAACATACAAAAATCAATAAAATGAATAAATACAACTATTATATTTATAAACTAATACCTATAACATATGTTAAAACAAATATTATTGTCAGAAAAAACCCCGTAATATATTGAGTCAAATATAGAATTCGGACAATATTACCGTATTTAAATATATATTAATCTAGAGAATCATATCACTAACAAATGTATTAAAATCCAAAAAATCTCTTTGAATTTGGACTCAATACATTATATAATTAATATAAATAATTTTACAATAAATTGTTTAATATATGAAAATTAAAGTTAAAATAGATACTGAATTTAACAGTACCTCTAAATAAGTGGTCATCCTTTAGATGTACAATACTTTCTCGGAAGCTGTTATAATAAGCTAATTAAAAAAATAAATAAGTTTATTTTAAAATAAACTAGCAAGTAATTCAATTTACTACTATTTCATATTTTAGTAGTATATACTGTGGTATTAAATTAGAAAATATTAAACCTTTACAAAATCTACTACAATAATCCAGATATTTTTGGATAATTCTTCTCCAAAACTTATCGATATCCAAATATACCAATTCGTAAATATCATAACAATCTAATCCCACAGTACTAAAATTAAACCAATTACTATATCGTGATAGAAATTCATAACAATAAAAATTCTGATATCAAATTTCATAGATAACCAAAAAAACTAAATTATATTTAATAAGTATAAAAACTATATACTGAAACTTGTCGCTAATTAAAGCCAAATATCTCTTATTATGTAAATAGTATGTTTTAAAATTATAACTAACTTAATAATTTAGAAGTAATATATTTCAAAATGAGAATATAACAAAGAGTATGCCATACTAATGAATTATAGGAAACGTATAAAATCAAAGTTGTCAAATCAAATATAATCTACTGGATAATTAGAACGCATTTTTCTTTTAAGCCAAACTAATGCATTTTATATCATTTGCAATTTCATTATTTTCAATCGAAATTTCTCAATAAATTCATAAGTTTTAACGATGGATAACATTTTATATGTTACTGCTAACGATGCATCATTTCAGTTGATCAATACTATTTTATGACGAAGAAATAATTTTATCTTAACGAATTTTAAAAATTATTAACCAGTTTCTAGATTTTAATATATTTTCGTGAAAAATTTGCACACTAATTATCAAAGATATAGCTTTTGATAAATGACTAAGTGAAAGTACTTTTTTTAAATGAAAAATGTTATAAAATAATAATTATAAAAATGAACTAAACGTATTTGTTCTTAAGTCATTAAACAATCATATTAATTTCTAGTACGATAAGCTACCAAGCTAATTAAGATATATTCCTGTTTCAGTTTATAGATAATAAAAATATTTTAAAATATAAATAAAACTGCAAATAAAGCATTTTTAATAGTAATATCACATGATAGTTATGATACTTGATAGCATTAAAATGTTTAAATAACTTAACAATACTTCATAAATAACAGAGTACATTTCATGCAATAATTTCATTGTTGGAGCAGCATTTAATAGTTAAGTACAAGATGATTTCAGAGATTCAATATAAATAATTTCTTTATTCAAAGAGGTAATTGATGCAATAATTGTAAGGAAGGGTTTATATATATATATATATAATGTATGCTTCGCACAATGAATTCAACATAGGACTTCATGCATGCATTAATTACTAAAATGTGTACAATAAAAAGTGGCAAAAAGCCAACGAAACACAAAATTATGAGAAAGCATAATTGTGAAATTAAATTTAAAATCGGTAGAGATTGTTTATTGAAAGTAAAATATTTATATTGACTGTAAACATAACGACATACATATGAGTAAGTAAACAATCGAACATTACGCTACAAGAGCACGATATTTATAATATTGGTTATTGATTATTGGTAATCAATATTCTATATTTATGAAAGCAAAGTTTAAAAAGTTCGTCAAAAGAAAAATCAATGTAGATGATAATATTAATGAGAGAATTTAATGTTTAAATATGTTAATAACAAAATATATACAAATGGTGTTCCAAATGAGATTTTTTTTAAATTACAAAAAACGTGTAGCCCTATGGTTAAACCTAAAATGCACATTTAATTTTTCCTCTCTTAAAATCGTAATTGATTATATTCTATTGATTTTACTTTCAAAGTTAATATATTATAGTAAATCCCGCCATTTATTCGACGTTGTACCCAAAAACAAGTCTCAAACCGGGAGGGTCATAGGCGGAGGTGTGTTCAGTTCTGGATCATCATTTGGGAATATGGAGATCTTGAAGCGTCGCTCTGGACAGCAAAAGATGTGGGGCAGTTTGAGGTCTTCGGGGTAAGCTAGACAGCTTAATTGATACTCCAGTTGGTCGAGAAAATCATCCGGGAGGTACACCTGTTCAGTGGAAGAATAATAAAACACTGAAGCAAACCGGAATGAATGTTTTATTAACAATAGTTGAGAAATTCAAATTTGTCTATATTCTTTTACAGGAATATTTTCAAGTTAGACATTAACTTCACCTCAAAAAGGTATAGATGTTTTATGAAATACTTCAGAACTGCTTCATTCATCTTCGTGCAAGACAAAACGTTAACCCGTATGCTAACTATTCATGATTATTAATAGAACTATTCTCTCCAAATAAGCTATAGACTAGCGTAATTTCCTGACAATTTCAATGGCAACATATGTCATTATGCGATGTTGGTGTAACAATAAAAATACAACTACGTATTTAATTATATGTTGAATAATGTATAACTTGTTTTGAGTTATATTTTTAAAGGTAACTTGAAAATGTTCATAATCTCACAAACATAATATTTTTAGATAATTTTGATATATTAATATTCGTTTAATATATAGTTAATAGTAAAAGTGATATATCTCTATATTAGTAGAATGCGTAAAAATACTTTTTAATTAAAAGAAACTATTAAAATTTATATAATTTATTTAAGTATCAAAATATTAGTATTAATCTGACAAAAATAATATCAAAATTAGTATTATTAAATTTTTCACAAGTATTTTACTCTAATCAAAAATAATGAGACTTCCATTATAAATAATTATTAATAATTCAATTCTAAACATTCAACACATTGATAAACTTTTAATTCGGAAAAAAAAGATAGAAAAGTTATAGAATCTTTAGTTTCATTAAAGTTTTAAGTATATATAAACCTCACAATTCCCTCTTTAAAATTGATGCACTCATCTAAACATTTAAATTCTGATATTTGTCTCTTTTTTTTACTACGAAATGCATTGGATCTGATTAATAGTTCTCTGAATTGACAACTACTAAAATTCGTGCAAAGTGCGAGAAATGTTATGAGAATATTTTTAACTAGAATGCATATAAAGGAGGGTTTAAAATATTTAAAATTTCAAATCCGACTTTTCATGAAATTCCAAAAATATTTATCAATTCTCTGACTTTTCCTTGACCCGTGGGAACCCTGAAACACCATTTTCACCAACATTTACTCTGCTTGATGCTGCACCCACCTGCAGCCAATGTCCCCTGGAAACATACGGATTGTCCTCAGCAACAAAGGCTCCCGTCACTCTACTAGACACCAGAGTAACTGCCATTTCCGAGCCAACTTGCATCATAGTGAAGTGGCGGCCATGACGCAATCGGTCCGTGATGGCCACAGGGAGCACTTCTCCCGCCTCGACGCTCAACTTGAGGTGCACACCGTCCAGTGGTCGAGGCGGCACAAGTTCCAGGAAGGCGGGCTGCATAAGGGGAGTGGTTGGGCCAGCTGAAATTGATACAAAACATTGTAATCAACATTTGAAAGAATTACAATAAATGATAAGTGTAAAATTTGTTATGATTGAATTTAAAAAAGATAAAATTAGACTGAAACAAGAAAATGTATCGGCAATTATAAAATTGATTCGGAATTTAAAACTTGTTTACGAATAAAATCGATATAATATCGTTATCGATCGGTATAGTGGTGTCCACATAAAAACACTTTCAATACAAACACAAATTACGGTATGTTAAAACAATTAAGAAATTTATTGATGATAATTCTTATTGCATAGAAATTAAAATGCTATGTTCATATTTTTCAATTGTATTCGAATAATTAATATTTCAGAGTCTTCGGTGATTAGTTTTAAAAATAAATATGACTCGGTTCATAATTTTGGCAAATTATACACGGTAGATAATGATGTATGAGTCATTGTGCAAATCCCTAATTGTCTACAATAGAATAATATTATGAACAAGTTTCTTGCTCAAGCACACACAATTCGGCTTATATAGTAGTAAAACAAACGTCCAATATCAGTACTGGTTCTTTAAGGCTTAAATGACCTTCAGTAATTAATTCGGTAGAAGGTCAATGAATGACCGTATATTGCAAGAAGAATGGATTTTTAAAAAATGCGGAAATACAACCACAGATTTAATGAAGTTTTAAAATAGATAATTTATAAAAGCTATCAGGATGTAAACTGAATGGAAATCAATAATCAAATAGATATGAACGTCGATCTATAAATTAATCTGTGATTATAAATAGAATTTATCAATAAACGAAAATCAAATAGTCGCAAAACATATTGAAAACATCCTTTTGTTTTGATTTAATTGTGCAGCGAGCACTCACCCCCAGCACCAACACCGGCTCTCTTCCCTGAAGAAGAGGAAGGAGGCGGGGTCTCCAAAGTGCCCACAACATCAATCTCCTTGTCCCCCTCGGCCAGATCGTCCCAGGTAAGACGGGTAGTGACGCCGCTCATATTTGACCCCTGCTGGCCGACAGTGGTGCCCTCCCCTGGGGCCATCTCTTCCTCGAGACCTGGCTCCCGCTCCAGCAGAGATTCCCCTCGACGCATGTCAGTAATGAGGAGAGGACCCCCAGTGGCGGGACGAGTGGACAAAAGATCTGCCACTCCCGTACCAGACCATCGCTGGACGAAGCGGAGTTCATCGTCACATAAGCCCACGATCTGAGTTGGCGAGAATTCATAATTAAAAACTGACGTCAATAATTGTTTAATGTAGGTTAAATAAAATCCGCATGCAACAATTCGTATAGAATGCACGTAATATTCAATTTCTCTTAATTCGGATTTTAGTGATTACAGTTAAGGATATTGAATTTTTTCTTATATTTCATTTCTGTAATCGTCAACTTGTTTTCAGGAATCCACGACACCAAACAACAAATAAATATAACTTCTGCTAGAAAATCAATAACTGTGAACTGAATAAAAAATCGTTACCTTGTTTGAATAAGGGTGTGTATGATCATAAAGACAGTTTACAAGTTCAAAATAACATAGTTTTTTTACGTTTGTGATTTTATCAATATTTATGTGACTTTTGTGTAAAAAGTGTTTAATTATTAAATACTTAAATTTATGTTAAACAGTTTGAAGCATTGACATGTCATCATAATTAACTTCTCTAGATTTGCAAACTAATAGGTTGTATACGTAGGACAGTATCCGATTCAAAAACGGGCAAATCAATAGCAAATTGACTAAAATAAATTAATTGACTTAATAAATAAACAATTCTCCAAAAAAAACATATTGTTATAAATAAATGTAACATATACGACAAAAAGGACTCTGCTCATAATATGTATAAAAATGAAAAGAACATACTTGTGCAAAGATACATCTCTGTGAGTAAAATTATGGGCCGAACAAGATTTCACCCTTTTTTCTTTTTGCCAGTTTTTATTTCGGACATTATTTAATTAAGATTGTCGATCTAGATAAATATTATTACGATATCAATGGTTTGAAGTAGTTTATATGACAATTATATATCTGCTGTAAATTATTAAATTTTAAAACATTATAAAAATGGATAACAAATATTCATAAAATGTTGTTGTAATATTTACCGCAAAGTAAAAAGTATAAAAACAATTTTAGAAAAACTTTTAACAATCAATGAAATCGCATTGATTTATTTCTATGTAAACATTCTTCCGCCGGAAAGGAATTGTCATTGAACAAATGTATGTTTTAAAATACAAATAAACAGTTACCCCCATTTTGACAGCTTTACTATAATTATTGTTCCGGTAGAAACTATGTTTGTAATAGTCCTACCTGTAGGAAGGTCACGTGTCCATGTGGGGTAACAATACGACCTAACTGAGGGTCCTCCACGAGCAGCATGTGATGTATTCGGGAGGCCTGGGGATCACCCCCTTCCTCCAGCGGACGTGTCCAGGGAATGTGGTCCCCTACACACAAGGTGGCACGCGATTTGTAGACATAGCGTGCCAGGCTCTGAAGTAGGGCCGCCGGCCAAGTTGGTGGATTGTGCTCAGAGGTGGAGCGGCGAAGACGGAAGGTCAACTCAAAACCGAATCCACTCGGGCCGTCTGTAGTGCTGTGGCTGAAGTTAGAGGAAGATGATAGTTGGTTATATTTAACTATAAACAATTCCCTCTTTGAGAAAAGGGTTTTAATATAAAATGAAATAAATCAAAACTAAACATTTGTTTAAAAAACACTGACTCGTGTATCCTGGTGTCGCCATAGAGATTGGTGAGTCCAAAGGTGACATAGTGCCAGTGTTCGGGCATAGCCACCGGGTCACTTGTGGCCGCAGGGTGTGCAAACATACTGATGTAGTCAAGGGGGTCTGGACCGCCCATCCAGTACTTGTGAACAGCCATCACCTGAAGAGGGTTTGACTGGTCAGGATAGAGTCGCATACAGGCTGCTTGAATCGCCTGCAGACCCGACGCTTGAGTTGCCATTTTGGATCAATGAAATAACTGGTTGAAACAATCGAAAGCAAATATTTCAAAAAATGGATAAGACCGTGCGGTAGCCAATTAAAATTCTAGAAAACGATAAAAAGTTATGTAAATAGTTTTGCAAATCCGAAACCAGTTGTAAAAAATGTCCTTGGAATGTCCATATGTTTCTTGGAATAACTTCCAAGGTGTTAAATACATAATGAATACCTGAGATTAATATTTTTAAAACCATAAAATTATATTAATCTTAACAGTTTGAAACTCCGGATAGTAGATAAAGCCTACAATTAGAACCCTGCTATTTTAAACTAAAATAATGTCTATTAAAATACTACTATATATAATTGTTATTTAATCATAATACATTTTTGGGGTCCATTCAAATGTAATAATACTTCTTTTAATCTCGGATTCGCGGGTTTTATCGACGCAAAATTAAAAGCCTTTCGAAATTATACAGCAATATAATTGTTTTAAAAGATATTACTTATTATCACATGGGAAGTAAAAGAAAATGACTAATTGTGACTTATTCAACCTTACTTATGTTTTTTAAAGTATTCTATAAATGTTCTTTTAGAAATAAAATCTATACAACTCGAAAAGAACTAACATTGATTAACAAAGGCAACTTTCATAGACCGTTCTATTCTTTTATAACCGGGAACTGTTGTTCTGCACTTGACAAACTTTGGCTATAGAGACCAATCAAGAAACAAAGGATCTCCCTAATCATAACAGTAATATATAACTTGTAACAATATATTTTGTTACTTTATTTCAACTATTAGTATATGGACATTATAACATTCCTTCATTTAAAACTATTTATGTAGCTAATTAAAAAACCATATTTATAGCTATAATAGGCCTATATGCAGTATATGATTCAATTTTTATGTATCCATTTTATCACTCAATAAATGGCACTCATATGAGAAGCTATCTGTTGTATAAGATTGTAAATTATTTTATTGCGCTACGATTCCTAATTAATCCAGAGTAATGCAATTTCAGAATTTAATTAAATTACATGAAAACGAATATTCTATATATTAGATTCTTAATATTTTTTTAATAAAAGCTAGAAATTAAGAATAAGTAGTACGTACATGGTTCCTAAGCAATTCCCCCAAAAATTACGACTTTTTCAAAAAAATTTCAGACCTTAGAAGATTCCTTTAAAAATTTATTTTTTTACAAAATAAATTATAATTTCACAATATTTATATTTTTTATTAATTTAAAAAAAAGAAAATAACTTATTATCTCAATATATAAAACATAAATAATTTTTTGACAGTGAAACAAAATTCTGACTTTTCCAGACCCTTTTACAATTTTCCTGACTTTCCCAGGTTTTCCAGAAGCGTAGGAACCATGTATATAGCTATATTAATTAAAAATGTTTGTGTTAATGTTTACGATAACATAATAAACAGTTAATTAGTTACCAATAAAAAATACAATAATTCTTCTACAAGCAGTAGTAACAAAGCATAATTTCTTTAAGTAACCAATAAGTTACACAAAAAGCAGCATGCGCAGGCATTAGTGCAATTGAAAACACATCAGTTAAAATAGTAAAGTATTTTATTCGAAATATAGTAAAGGATCGCATCGAGATTATACAAGCGTACAAAGCATTTATGATAATGTAGTGAAGCCTGAACTGGCTAGTTTTATTGATATTGAGGACAACAATCACTATAATAAATGAAAACAGAGCAAAATAAAGAGGGAATAACACTAACAAAGGAATAATTCGTGAATATGCAAATATATAATTCTATCACCCTGCATAGTTTTAATTAGAGAGGTCAGTGAATGGGTAGTACCTACAGTATTTACTTGGAAAAGCTGAGGGCGAATATATTTCATAAAAATTGAGAAAACAAGAAATGGAACATTTCAAAATCGCGAATCTTAAATTGCTGAACATATCAGATTGACCAACTCAGCTGAAACTAATGAGTACGCATTACATTCCTTATTGTACATACAATAATGTAAGAATATACATAGTTGCGGAGTATAGTTAGGATGTATTTGATCTGATTATAAGAGTTATAAATGAAATAATTAAACAAAATTATCAGTGCTTCTTCTAGTGCACTTCCAACGTGCTGGTTAGTCCATCTCCTCTTCCTCCATACCATTCAAATCATTCATAACATCTTCCATCGAGGAAGAATCGTTAAACATATTCATAATGCTAGAGAGCATGTTATTGGAGGAGTTTTGAGGCTTGGCCACACCAAAGTAGAGCTGGCCAATTCTTTCCAGATAAGTGGGATATTCGGGATCCCGTTTCAAACAGGGTGAATATTTTTCTACCAGAACAGTAAACACTGACATACTACTCTTGCTCTTAACCGCAATCATGAGAAACCAAATGAAGTTAAGCAGCGGGTAGGTCTCAAAAGGGGGTCCCGGCTCCAGCTTAGGGTGTCGCCGAGTGTATGTATGGAAGGCAAGCGTTGCAATAGCCAATTTTTGCATGCAGAGGAACTGGAGAACTGCCTGCGTTATGAACAAGTCCAGTTCCGAGGGGAAGCCGCACTTGAGATGAAACTCGACTAGTAAACACCCTGTACTGAAGCCATCCTCAGAACGCATTAAATTATACCGGGCCTCTTCGAAATTATTCTCTTGCCATAAAATTCGACCTATAGCTTTGTAGAACTGATGCGAGAGGTCTAACTGATCCAATGAATTCTCGGGTTTAGTGAACAAATTAGTTGCCGCTGACGCAAAATCGGTTCGCTCTCGGCCATTCCGGCGCATAAGCTTGTAAATTTTAATAAAATTAATAATTACACAACTGTTCAAAGCTATATCCTTGTCTCGATAAGTTTTAATAAGCAAATTTGCTAACTCCGCTCCGCTCTCCCATTGAGAATTTTCTAATAAGAAAATAGAACCAGTTTGTAGATATTGTAAAGCCTCTTCGTTGCTACGTCGAGTTAAACAACGGAAGTAGATTGTCTTATATAGCTGATGGGCTTCATAGAAGCGACGATCATTAACAGCCGAGTTTAAGCGCTCAACTATCTTCGGTACACGCCCAGTTCCGGATGAAACCAATGAAGCCATTACTGGTAGATATCTAAAAGAAGAAAAAAGTTTTAATATATATATATATGATAGAAATACAACGTGTCCATAAAATCTATGATTACGAAGGGAATATTGCAATACTTATTACAAATTCTTGTTAGGTACTACGTGTTTGTGTGTGTGTTTGTTTATACCTAAATAGGTGAATTTCTAATGGCTCGTGATTGCAATTTAAAGGCCAATTATATTAAAGATTTACTGAACAATTAATTATTATTATTATATATACATTTCCTTAAATTCTCTGTACATTTTAAATTAAACAATTCATTTTCGTAAATTCTATTGTTCTAGAATCTCCATACCTTAAAAATAGATACTGTTGTTTGAGATCATTATCATTATTTTTTTTATATTGTTCCAGATTCATGAATACAAATTAGATTAGTTGAAGAAATATTTTGAAAAGAAAAGTATTTTGTATATTGTTCGAGTATCATTACTAAATTGTTGGAAAATCATTCTCGATATATAAAAATTAGTTACTACTAGTGTTTAAGATTCTCCAAAATAGTGACAACCTTTAATTTTCACACTTTAAAAACTCATATATTTATCAAATTATATTAATAAAACATGCCCTATTTATTTTTACAATAAATAAAGCTGCTAATTTAACCGATGAAGTGTGGGCATTCAAAATCAGAATGTGAAAAAAAGAGTATGAGGTACATGCATCCCACAGACATGCTAGAAATTAATGTATATTTGTAATAACTGCAGGGATGTGATTTATAAACGATAAAGAAATCGGGAAAATGTATACCAGGGGCGCAATATTATATTTTTAAATATATTTTTCTATCGGAGCGGGTTCAATATGTATAATTGAATATACTGAAACAGTAGAGGGCGAAAAAGGTCACTCTGAAAAATAAAGAATCCGATTAAAATCGGAAGTATCACACCCCTGAA
The DNA here is from genome assembly GCA_034780395.1 of Vannuccia rotundouncinata. NCBI lineage: Eukaryota > Metazoa > Platyhelminthes > Proseriata > Coelogynoporidae > Vannuccia > Vannuccia rotundouncinata. The sequence continues at coordinate 6,495 of JAUZNC010004784.1, read as the reverse complement.
TTAGATGGAAGATGAACAATTTTACTCTTCAGAAACTAATCCACTTGTTTAAAAGTGGGTTAAATTATAATAAATACATATATAAATTTTCAAATCTATAATTAATTTATACAAATTAAGCTTTAACACAAAAAATTATATAAGTAAACTTGTAATATTATAAAAAATAAAAAACGCATTGGCATTTATTAAATCACTTCCAAGATAACAAATACACTAAAATCAAGTTGAATAAAATGATTATTATAATATATGCATGTGTCATTAGCAATAACTTTATGTACGTTTTTTAAATCAAAATAGAATTACACGTCATGGAAATCGAGTAGGTAGTTCAGTAGGTAATTCTGATCAATTAACCCCAATTATTTATGTAAAGTTAATTAACAAAATCCATTGCCTGCCTTCCATGTCACAAACCTAATGTTTCAAAAGACATTATATTGAAAAATGCACTACTTTCTGTGATTCTTTACCAGAGAACATTTACTTGAATTTCAGATAACAGTTGCATCAAACTTGCATATGGTCTCTGGACAAGTAGACACATATCTCCCTTTATCTGATCAGGGTTGCCATGCTTTTTTCCAACATCGAATTACTTGACTATTCCCTGACTTTTTAGTACAATAATATTTAGAAAAATTAGATAGATTTAGTAGAATCTTATAGTGAAATTTTATTAAAATATAGTATACAGACTTGAAATACAAAATGTCAATTAAATGTTAAATAATAAATGCATATTAGAGTTCACCCTCTTTTAATTTAATAGACTTATCAAACTCTTTTAATTCAGATATGTTGGTATCATTTTTGGTATGTTATGCATTTTATTTTTTACTTTACAGCTATAGACAAACATACATTTAATTGTGAGGTATCAAATTATTTATACCGAACTTGAGTTATAAGACAACTATTGTACTGTTTCCATGATCTAACATACACAATCTTACAAACTATATGAATACCACTAAAAATCAATTTTTTTTCTAGTTGGAACAAATTTGTTTGCATTTTACAGGTTGCAATTTGCCAGAATAGACTATATTAATAATCCAGGGAAGTCAAAATATTTCAGTTTACAGTTATTCAATATATTGTTAATTAAAATTTATTTATAAATGAATATAAATTATAAATAAATAGGTATAATCAAATTTTAAAACTCTTAAATATAGTAGAAGTCTGCAGATTAGTAATAAAAATTTGCTGTCAGTATTATTTATGGACAGTATAGGAAATAAGTATACACATATCAGGGGCTTCAATATAATACCCCACTGTGGGCATGAATCAAATTTTAGTTGAACCAAATTGTACATTTGATATTTCATCTAAAAAATGTACATCTTGAAATTAATTGAAAATATTTTTTAAAAAACCGACTGACGTCTTTTATGATGTCATTCTTTCAAAATGGCCACCATTTTGAAAACAAATATAGAAATATCTAGGAATTGAAGCATTTTATGTAATAAAATCGACCCTGTTGTATAAGAAAGTGTAATTTTTTTCGTTTTAGAAATTGGTATATGTATGGCTATGGCTATTGACTTATACCCTATCCCATATCTATATTATAAAATATCTACAAAATATTTTTGTTGACCCCTCTGTATATATATATATATATATACACAAAGAAATACAAATATGTATGATCTATTAATGATATGAATTTGTTTATTTATTTATCTAGACTGCTTCATATGTTACATTGTTTTATTGACTTTATACATATATAGATATTCATAAAAGTCTATGGACAAATTATATGCAATCAATATTTATTAAAAAAACGACATAACATATGAAGCAGCCTTTATACAAGGCTGGCAATAAGTTACCAAACTATTTTGATCAAAGTTTATTTATTTGAACTTCTCAAATCTAATTTTGGTTACCTATTTTGATCTATTTCAGCAGATAATAATAGCCCAATGGATTTGGTTTGTGGAGTGAATAAGCTGGTGAGTCAGTGCTTTCTGACTTCCAAGTCACTTTGTACAAATACAAAATATATTTGTTGCACAAAAATATCTTAAAATCTCCTGTAGTCAATATGTGATTATAACTCAAAAAACATTAAACTTTTTCTAATTTTATTTTCCTAAATTTTATATAACTTTGCATTATTGATGCAAGTAAGATATATTATAATGTGCATATTGCAAATGATTTTTATAATATACCAATTACTAAAACGAAAAAAAAACATTTTGTTATACAACAGGGTTGACTTCCTCCTATCTATTTGAAAGAAGTTTTTTAATTGAAAGGTTGATTCAGACCCAGCATGACCCTCTAGTACACATATAATCTTTGTATTTTTATTAACAATAGATAAATCCAAAATATTTATGAAAATTTTAAGTCAATATCTCATTGGAAAACTCTATAATTTACATTTTAAAATTATAAATGAGTAATTGAAATTTGCTTATTATTTCATCATTATTTTTAAATTAATTTATGAAATGAACATAAATTTTCAGAGGCTTTTCTCTGCTCTTGTGGATAATACATTCCAAGGAATTTTGCTTTGACATGACCTTTTTGGGAAACAGTGACCATTCAGGATGACCCCCATCAGAAACAACAATAGTGCAAGAAGATGCAGGGAAAATGCATGTATGTGTATTGAAATGATAGCTACAGCTGTTGGAATTTCTGTTGGCAGTGTTTCTGAGATTCTATGCAACCATTTGCATAAGGTGTGATCACACTGGGTCCCACACTTGCTGACTGTTGAATGGTGTCAAACAATGCTTAGAAGATATTGTCATGGGAAACGTAAAACCATCTACAACATAGTTAAAGACCTGTTATGAAATGTGGTTCAACATATATGACCTTGAGAGCAAACAACAATCCTCTCAGTAGATGGCATCTGGCCCTGCACCTCTCCTGAAATGTGTTTGTGGACACTGCACTAAAGCAAATGGTGGCCGCGTTTGTTTCCCCTTTTGTTGAAGGCCAACAAACTGTTACTACAACTCAGAGCTCGCCTCATGTTTTAGAAGCAGCAGCTGTCGAACATATCACAGCTTCAGTGAGAAGTGCTCTACAATGACAATGTGCAATGAGTCATGCATTAATCCACATACAATAACTTTCTAAATGGTGCAAAGCCAATACATATTAGCCTTGACTTCTTCACTTTCCATAAACCAGAAATTTTGTTAAGATTTATGGGTGTCTGGTTTAGGCAGAGTAGACTGTAGCTTAATATTATGAGTAAACAAACTACTCTGGATGCTAAATAAAGAACCAACACTTTTCTTATAGCTCCTCGGTTAAATAGTATGCCACACCTAGACACACCTAGTCTGGCATTGAACACTCAGTCACTTTGTGGTTAATGTGGAAGATGGTAAAACTTGGCCACATGACAAAAAATATATATGTCCTTGATTAAACTTGCTTTATCAATAGTACACATCTCAATAGAACATTATATTTATATGACTGATAATTCTTAGGTAATCATGTAATAAGACTAAGCTTTATTATTATTTTATCCATTGACTAAACTAATATAAATTGTTTACAATTTTATAATAACTTATTTGTAACACACAGCAAATAGGAATATTTTGTCTGAAAACATAAATTTTAGTGAGGGAGAATATATAGGTGCCTTGCTTGATAAAAGTTGTTTTATGATTTAAAGCCCAGAAGCCTTGACTTATCAATCAGCACCATTTTATGAGAAGGAATATGGATTTTTATTTTGCCATGTGGCTAAGTGTGTCCATTGAAAGACTTTAACCACACAGCCACCAAGTGGCTAGGTACTCCATAAATAGTATCTATAAACCAGATATTCATAAACTGTCCTTTAAAATTCTTAATAAATTAATTAAAGAAAATTCCTTTGTCATATGTAATATGGATGATATATTTTAATTCTCAATATATTATAATGATGTGTTCAGCATAATGGCATTAAGAAATAATCTCTATTCAATAATGACATATAAGATATAAATCATATTATTATAATATGATTAATAAAATGTAAATAATGATAGTATACCTTGTTTTCTTCCTTTGTTTACAAGTTATGTAGGCATAGTATAATGTACCTATCATGCATACATTGACTATAAACTTTACATAGACTGTGTATTTAGTGTTTTTTCACATTTTGTATATTTTTAAATTAACAGCATAAAATAGAATAACAAAAATTTATAAAATAAATAGGTAGGTATTTAATAAATTAAAAATGTGATTCAAGATTATGGTCCATCCTGCATTCCATGACCCTTCTATGCTGGATATTTTAGTCTTTTCTTATTTATTTATAAAATTCCAGATAGTATGCCTGATATATCCTCCTAGGGCTATATGGAATGCAGGCTGGATAATAAGCTACAAAAGGGGTCATACACTCTAACTTCACAAAAATTTAAAAGATCTTGGCATTTTTCAAAGCAAATTATTATTCTCTAAAATTTATATGTCAAGTAACAAAAGTAGTTTTTACTTTGTAAATATAAACAAATTACAGGAATGTAATAAGAGTACTAATATTGGGGAAAAAATAATATATAAAAAGGATAAACAGAGACTTTTATGAGCAAGAGATTTGGTGAGCATGTGCATCTTGTTAGTAAAGTGACCTTTAACTGACTTAAGTGTTGTTTAGTAGACAAATTACAATAATGTAATAAGAGCAAAGTGAGAATCATGTTATAGCTCTAAGATATTATATGCACATTGGTATATTTCTAAGAAAATCCAATTGTCAAAATAGGTATTATTTTATTTTATCATGAAGTAATTTGGACAATAGAACAATTGCAGCTTGCTTTTCTTTTGCTGCACATTTCATTGCATTAGATTTGACAATCAATTGTACTTTAGCATTCCATTCAGTCTCCTCAGAATATTTTTCTGCATCATGCATATAGCAGCAATTTAGGTATAAGATTTATTTGTGCTTAAAAGAAATGGAGTAAAATCAAACTTAATTTGTCCCTTTAATTTAACAGCAAGATGTTTGAAGCTTTGAACTTATATGTTGATGCTGTGTTATGTATAGATCTACACATTGTAATATTAATGGGTACATGCAGAGTGTGGTCTCTTGTAGAGTGAAACAGATGTGATATTCTTACTATAAAGATTATATTTAATTATTTAATAGCCACTATATATGTGCAATGTCCATATTATTTATTAAATAATTTTTAAAATAATATTATAAAAAACATTATTTTACATTTGTGTATAAAATTTTTGTTTTTAATTTTCTTTTACTTATGTAAACTTATTTTATTTTTAAGAATTTATTGTGAAGAATTTTGTAACTGTATATATGGTTGGCATCAGACTAGTTCACAGTATTGTTTGCAAACCATATGAATGGTTGGATACACAAATATTATTTATGAACTGTATGAATTCATGTTATTAAATAATTTAAATCACTGCAATAATAATATAATAAATATTACTAATTTAGTATTAAATATTTTATTATATTTAAGTACTTGTATTTAATAATTTTTTTATATAAATTTGGTTAAAAATGATTTAATTTATTTCTTTGAAATCAATTGGTAATTTGCACAGCTCACATATTAGTACAGATTGGTAAAATGCACCCAACATTATACTCAGACAAACTTCATTTAACAGCATACTTAACAATCGCAATCATCAGTGAGAACTAGTAGGAGATAAATCAAACAGTCACAAGGGGGTACTAATGAATTAAAAAGAATAGCTAATAAAAGCTAAAAAAAAGTATCAAAGCAAAAAATGCTCAATACTTAAGACATTTGTATAAATACCCCCCTGCAGATTTTTACAAATCTCGAGAATTATCTTAAATATTCCCAAAAGGGCGGATTTTTGCTTTTCGACAGAAGATTAACACCCCTGCACTATATTAATGATTCAATCAATTCAATATATCAAAGCCAGAAATAAAAAATATTGCAACTATATTATAAATATAATTAACAGAGGTTTATCCATAAAATAGAGATTATATTAAAATTTAAACTATTCACATAACTAACAAATATAATAATATTACCACTTATTTCTACCAAAAACATCCGACCAACGTCAACCAAGGTAAAAATCGCGAAATTTATATCGAAACGCGGCAGAATAATATAAATGCATTAAAACGAAAGTACAAAGAAATATTTATATTTATGTATAGGTTTGTGCCTGCCCCGGATTAATATATAAACACAGGATGTTGAATAGCTTGGCCCGGGACATAGATATCCTTATCAAATTAGTTTAATAAAATTGACGCATAGATATATACTTTGACGATTCAAATTGATTAAACAATACGCAGCGATAATCTAATATTAAAGGCGCTTATATGATCTCCTACATATAATTAAACTTTTAAAGAGAGCGGTGGCTGCATGAGCGGGTAAATTCTATTCTATTCTATTCTATTCTATTCTATTCTATTCTATTCTATTCTATTCTATTCTATTCTATTCTATTCTA
>JAUZNC010004773.1:0-36322 GCA_034780395.1 Vannuccia rotundouncinata | reverse complement strand
TAGTTTTAGCCATCGACATAAAGTTTATACTCGGTTTTATAATCTTCGTCAAAAGTGGTCCAACGGTTGACAATATATATATATATATATCCAAAAACGATTTTATAAATAACTTATTTTATTTCAGATTAGATTATATATACTATCTATATATACAGTTATTAAACAATATACACAAGTAGCCCATACATTTTTTTAAATTGAACACAATCTAGATCCATTTTTTAAATTGAAAACAATCCAGCTCCATTTTCAAATTGAACGTTTCAAATCAACAAAGACATTTCAAAGAAAATCCGATAACATCTCAATCAAACGTTTAAGTAATAATTATCAAGTGACCTATACATTCGAAATATGTTATGAATATGGTAAAAACGACACCTCATATATATATATATACCATGATTCACGGAAAATTATAAAGCAGAAATGAGATCAAAGAATCGAAAAATTTGAGCTGAAGCGATCATTGAAATGTTGTGTGATTTTGACCAGAGCAAAAAGTATTTATTGTTTCGCGATTCTATGGACTTAAGTTGGTTTTAGTTTTCTTTGATTATAATTTGAAGTAGACGTTGTCCTTAAAGGAGAATTAGATGGAACTAATTTTGGTGAAAATTATCAATATCAAAATATCATAAATAATTATGTTGTGAAAATTGAACAAAAATGAATAAAAATAAACATTTGAGATAATTCTAAATGGATAAAAGATAAAACGAAAAATTTACTTGATTTAAGTTAAGGTAATCTAAAGATACAAATAAGAGTGAATTTTTAATTACATATTTTTTGCATCATATATACGTATAATAATATTGAAAAAAATATTACAAAATAAAAGGCTATTCCAAATTGATCGATTTAATAAAATATATCAAGCTGTATCATCTAAAAAGTGACATAATAGTGATTGAACAATCATGCTAACCTATACATATATGATAAACAAATGCAGACAAACGCCGTTTATCACATCAACATGTTCATATCACTTTTCAGAAAAAACGAATAGCGTCTAAAAATGACATTTAAATATAAATAAACTTGTAACATTATGATATATACATACAACTTAAATGCAAAGATTCAACCATTAAAATTGTGTAATTAAAGAGTATATTATAGATTCTGTCTGGGCAGTCCGGTAGGTCATCTTTTGTGGGTGTTGGTGACCTTTGCGTAAAGTAACTCTATAATGTATAACCTGGACCAATATATAGATGCTATGTTACAATATGAGGCTGTTATAGTAGAAGCTATACTCCAGGGTATACGTGAAATAATTTGTGGCAGCAGTAAATACCTCATATAACATAAATTGAGTGAAATAATCCTGGTGCAATATTATAGCAAGTGCATAATAAAGATGGGAACGATCCATTTAGTAGATTTGTCTGTCTATGTGTGTTCCTAGATATGATATGGGTGAAGTCTGCATCAGTATAGTTAGTATACCGTCTTCGAACATGAGTGAGAATGATGGTGTAACTGACAGATGACGTCATTATTCAAGTTAAAGTTGTACGCCTGGAGTAAGATTAAATGTTTTTGCCATACATGTCTGCCCAATATCGGATTCAGGGTTACTAAGTCAGAAAATGTTTTAAAAAAGAGATTGAATAACCGAAATTGGGTTAGATGAGTAACTCTAGGCCGTTGGTATAAAAACCATCAATTTCCAGGAGTTTATATAATAGACAAATAAATACTACATATAGATCAAATACCTTAATTTTCTAACAAAAATTGCAACACATTGGAAACATATTATATTAATGGCTAGAGCTTCCAACCAAAGCGACCCTTCCGCATTAACGTTGGTTAGTTCAATATAACGAGCCTACAATATTTTGATTGACCGAATTTCAACAGTCCATAGTACATATTATATTGTACACAAATTCAGGGTGGCTTAAAAAGAATACAACCAAAAGCCGAGGCCTTAAGTGCTATAGCTGCATATGGTCTGTCTAAAAGACCATAACGGATTCCTAGACTTCCCTTAGATGTATAGCTTGTACACCTGTACATATTTAATTAAATTCCTTGTCTGAGACAGGGAAAAAGATATGTTTGCTTTTAAATTCCAAGATGTCAACATATAGTTGATTTTAGGAATCCGTACAATTTATACCTACAACAGTGCTGTGTTGACTCATATTTTCTAATAGTTAGTAGAATTATTATACTGTTCAATACGAGTGATATTGCTCAAACGACTCCACTCTCAATTTGGCATGAACGTTGACAACCGGAGATGGAATCGTGTCAGGAAATAATAAAATAACAACTCAGCTGACAATAGAGTCACTGTCAAAATAGGAAATGCGATTGTCTACTGTTGTCTTTCAGAGCAAAAGCAAAATCGTGATCTGTGATTGCTTCTTTTTGTTATAACTACACTTTGCGATGGTGTCCGTGGTTTATGCCATATACACCGACAAAGAAAACGGAAATTCAATGAAAGCTTTTTAGCAATAAATAATATTTTATTTATTTATACACATTTTATAGATTTAGAGTAATTATAATTCGAGATAATTGAGTATTATCCCGAATATCACAGTAAAAAGTAAAAATAATTGTAGAAATATTTGTGTTAATTTATCATTAAAAATTTTAATAAAAAATCAATATTTTCCATAGACTTAAATATCTTACTATAATATATAGTTATACCTTTAGTGACATTACTATTTTTAATTACTATATATAATATTTTTAGGGATCCATTTTATTCAATTATTCTTTCAGAATATATATAGCAACATTTCTTTCTCAGTGACAGAACTTGACAATAATTAATAATAGCTAAACATCCAATATTTAAATGATATTTTTTATACAATAATATAATATGTAAACGCATAAGTTAAAACTAATTTCTAGAGGACAAGAAGTTCAGAAACAAATTCAGTACATAAATTATATTGACAGATTAGCCTATATTCGACTACGGTTTTTCTTTATATGTATAGTAATATATTTTGTATATAACAGCTGTACGCGTTTTAAAGTTATGAAAATATCAACGTGAAATTAATCAGAATAAACGAAAAAAATAAACACGAGTTAGAAGTGTAATAATCATTCAAAATGTTCCGACTGGTATACCTATAGAGCTATATCATGGGCATTTTATGTAACGTTAGCTGCCTATATACCTGATATATAAAAGTAGAGTGAATGCGAGGGATCATTAAAAAGTAAAACAGTTTGCCGGCAATGATTTTATGTACGCGTGTTAATTAGTAAGGTGTCATTTTGTCTATGATAAATTACAAGCATTTATTTTGAAATCTAAAGAAATATAATCCTGTATCGTATAAGAAACAAGATGAAATTAGCCATAAAGCTATCTATATAATAAAAGTACCGTTATATTATGTAGTACCTATCCATCACAAACAAGATATCCGAACTAGAACGAAAAAGCACTACAACACATTTAAACAATCTATTTTAAATTGAGGACTATAGGTATATATCTAAAAACGGTATTTTTCAAATTGGTAAAATATTTTTACAATATCTTATGGTCTGTCGAATACATAGAACATTTTTCACAATATGATAAATTACATTTTCAAAAGTCCAACAGATAATTTGGTAACATATATTCTTTTAATAAATGCCGACACACTTTAAATTCGGTGGTATAACAAATTTCTCATCACAAAGAATAATACTAAATAAATGATGGACCAATTCTAAAGAGAATACCCTCTACTTCAGGTTTTGACTGTGTTACCGCGGGTGTTCTTAATATCCATATATAAGTAGTAAAACACCTTTTTTTAAACATTCAGTGGTCTTGTATATAATGAGGATTAATATTGATTAGCGATGAAATTGACATCTCAGTTGTTCTCAGTAATTGATTACTATTTTGTCGTCGCCATCAATATGTCTTCCCCACTCCATTAACAGCCACCTCTCTATAGCCTAATTTCGGACGGTCAAACAGAAAAACCTAATTCACAAAAAGTTGTACAAATTACCCACCAAATTACACTTAAGATTGATTCAAACATTCTTTTATATAAAGATTGAGGCTCTAAAATAACGTTATACGAAGAAGCTGTCTTGTCTGCTATTATATATGTGCTAAAGTGCACTTTATACAACAACGGCCATCTTGTAAAACTAATAAAGCTTTGGTGTATGAATGATTATAGCAATTGATTCATACAAATTGAAGTAGGCTTGGGAAATTATAATGATGGCTGAATTTTAATTGACTTAAGTTACAAAAGGATATGTATGCGGAGATGAGAGGAGGGTCAATATACATATATATTCATCAGCAATTAATGATGAACATGTTGGATAAGGAAAGGCAGTGACTCAGGTTGATCATAGTTTAATTAGCCATGTTTATTTGTTTATGTGCATATACTACATCTGTAACAAGAATCCTTATATTGCGTGGAAAAATTATAAGTATAATAATTATATATACTACTGATGCAGTCAGCAATAATCACTGATCCCATCAAATGACGTCTGAATGAATGACAGCTGTTTGAAGTGAAATCCTTCTACAACTATAACACTGTTATTGACATTATTTCGGAGGTTCGTAGGATGCCAACATCGAATAATTGAATTAGTTCAATATAGTGCAACTCTCAAATTTCTTTATAAAGGATTGTTAATTTTTTAAAAAACGGTATAGGTACCAAAAAATCAATAATTAGATGTTTTCATTTTATTTTTATGTATAAATACAGTGACCGACAAATGTTGTTAACCTTTCTGCTAAGTAAAACGGTGGTTGCAACACTGTGGGAATTTAATTTGGACGCTGGGCAGTGTGTTCAGAACAGTTAGCTTTTATTACAAGTTTATCTCTCCATTATATCTTCTATGGCTGACCAGAGGGTGCCAATACTCTTCGGCTTTCCCTTCCGACTATTCCATATAAACGATATTGTGGTTCCGGGGTTACACGATTTTCTCACTCCGTTACGTATTGTGGAGGCTGCTTGTAGTAACCACTGCCCCCCTTGGAGGCTCTATAAGGGATCATTATATATGTCAGTGAGCAAAAATCGACAAATATACAAGCCCGAAATTATCGGTTAGGGTTATTGACATATGACAGAGCGTCTTCACAAAGCAGCAGACTTTTTGCCACACGAACTTATTTTATCAGAAGTTATGCAATTATTTACATTGCGAAAAATAGTGCAAATTATACCTTAATTAAAAAAACTCTCTTTTTAAATGTTATATAAATGAAATTTATGACAATTTGGAACATATCAATGAATTAAACAACAATAGTTTCATTGCTTCTAATTCGTAGATTTCAAATAGATTCTCAAAGTGGTGAAGCAGACGCTGTTGGGTTACAAATTCTTATACAGATCTGGGTTACTCTGTTTCCCTTGTAAGTTGTCTACTAAAAAAGTGATAAATTATTCATGCCTGCCCGTTTATATAAGAGCGGCGATGAAGGTAGTTTTCACAAGCACTGGGAATTACGTCATACAGCTTCCGACAAACAGAAAATTTAAACTACAAAGTTATAGAGGTGTATAATATCGCTTCACGGAATCGCAGATACCTACCTCTTCTGGCACACTGAACAGACTCTTATGCACGCAACTCAAAAGGTTTAAAAGCATATTTGCTTGAGTTCCTTCTTTGTTTGGACGAGAATTTAGCGTCCGGAATTTTCAGACCCTTTCTTTCAATTATTTCTAGTGTAAAAACACAAGTTTTAACCTTTCCGACCTTCTCTATGGATAATTTAGAAGTCAGTCAATTATATGACTAAGACACTGTGTATATTATATTTCCAATATTGTGGTCTACAGACTGCGACATAGCAGAACGAAGCTAAACAATAGCTATGAAATTAACTATAAATCATTGTTTTTCAAACAGTTTATACAAATGCGGTGTTATGATCAAATATTTTGCTAGTTCTTTGTTAGAAAATCTTAGTAGACAATTACTCTTTATACTCAATTTAGTTGTTTCATCATGTATTGAATATTTTTCATAACAAATAATAAAATATTAGCTATTTGAAAGTAATAAAAGTATTTATAATATACTAAAATTTAAAGTCAATTTAAACAAATTAGAAAATTTTTGTATTTAATATTAAGTATATCAATGTTTTATAATTTTATAGTTTTGATCAATTAATAATGGAATTAAGCCCAAAATGTAACTTAAATAATATTGTTAGATTCACACTTAAAGTCAAATCAATTTTTAAAACAAATTGAACTAAACTAAAAAGGTGAAGCATAAATTCACAGTCATAATGATTTCCGATACCCGTATATAATTTTTCAACACCCAAAACAACTACCAATCTATATAATCATCAGAGTACATACGCAATTTCTAAAATAAAATTCCGGACCTTTTCCAAAGCCATTTAAAGACTTTTTGACAAAATTTGTGAGTCATTTGACTGTAATTATGTATTTAAGAATATACTCTCTATACAATTTTCGAATAATCATGATGTTGGATGAATTAAACTAAAACGAACCAGCAACAAAATAAAACACTCGATGTACAATTTTATTACATTTTTGTGAATTTTTTATTATGTGCATCTCAGAAACATGCCACCAAATTCAACCAAATGAATTCAAAAACAATATTATATTAGTTCGAACATATCGTATTTACTATTTTAATAGATTAAACTCACCAATTTTAGGCAGATAGATAGTTAGAAAAATCCCCCAAAAGGATAAATACGGCCTCAGTGTAATTGTTTTCATGGTTGCCTCAGACCAGAGAAAGAACGAAGTATTTGAGAGGATTATATCCAAGTGAATGTCGGTAGGTTACTATCTTAGTTTTGGGATATTTCACCTTTGTTAATATGGAAGCAGTCGTATAACTTTTTAACGATTTTATCTAAACCAACTGAGATTCTACTCCATGTTGAATTTCCCTTGAAAGATAGAACTGATACCTTTAATTTACACGATTAACAGCTGACAAACGGTCTTGATCCATCTGATTGGCTGTTTCAATGACTTCTCTGATTGGCTTATTCACTACACTTTTAAGCAACTGTGCTTGTCATTCAAAATACTTGTGTGTGTACATCCAAGATCAATGCTCACACGAGATGGAAGAGAGAGAGAGAGAGAGAGAGAGAGAGAGAGAGAGAGAGAGAGAGAGAGAGAGAGAGAGTTGACGGTTAGAGGGGTGCCTACAAGTAAATGTTAAGATGGAGGGCGAATCGCTACAGGAACCAAAGGCTACGATAGATGCTTTCTTGATGTATGTATATTATGAGACAAAGAGACTTTAGAATTTGCCATTGAATTTCCTGTTGCAGTTGGTGTTCTGTGGTAGACGTTATTGTTCAGCTTTCTATGACGAAGGGAAGTCATTCAGTGAGGAATTGTGCGGGTGGCTTGTGTAGCACGGATATTCCCCACGCCACCGTCCTATACCTATAAATCGCTTTTTAATTCACTCAAGAATACCTTAAATAAGATAATTATTATGCAAAATATAACCAGTGAATTAGGCCTTCACTTGACTTCAATATATACCTCGATATTTTAGTGAGATACAGTTTTGTGAATCACTTATGGCCAACGCAATTAGGCAATATTGTGGCGTAAGATTTTCGGATAGCTTATGGAGCGACGCATTCACATGATTGAAAATAAAACAATGGTGTGCACGAGGAGAGGGTAAACTTTCGTGACTAACAACAACACACAGATGAATCACACATCAAAAGAATCTAGAAACAATATACCCAAACTCTGGATTGTGTATGTTTGCACAAACAATGCCTAGTTTAACGATAATTGCTTGGCTAATCAAGACACTATAATGAGTATGTTTCACTATGAAAAATACTGTTTTTTTGAATTGGCTCATATTCAATATATTTCGCCAATTAATCAATGAAATATAAGGTCTTATATTTGAGAAAGACCACCATCTTATGTATGTTTATCAAATGATAATTATGTATATCCATTATCACCTAATTATACACTTTAAACTTTGAGAATTTAATATTAGTGCATTCTCTTTGTGATTAGTAAAATCAAACTAGTCATAAAAGCAATTGGTAAATTAACATGATTATGTAAGAGTACGGATTTTTTTACTTTCAGTAAGAAAAGCAGTTGGACGTCCCGTAAATACTCTCTCAATATATTCGTGTTGAGCCAAAAGATACATTGCATAATATAATCGCGATGTTATGTTAGAATATGTCTTTATTATCCTGTATACACCCAAACTCTCATTTAGCAAGTAAATTCTACAAGATACAACTATATATAATTTATTCTCATTTAAAATTAGCTGGAAAAATATTTCAGCATTGAACGCAAACCAAATAATTTTTTTAATTTTAATTTTACAAAGAAACAAAAAAGCAAAAGAATTTTTTTTCAACGAAAACTAAAAATTTGCTTTAATAAATCAACTGAACATAATCCATAACTGGATATTGTTATAAAAGTATAAAATTACACATTTTTAGTTAATTGTACGAAATTGTATGATTTGGAGAGGCCGTCAGTCAAATTATATCGCAATACAAACAGGTTAATTATAAAAAAGTAAATATAATATTGCAAAGAGTGTCAGAGAGGCAAATCATAGAAATAGTACATAATAAAATTACATAACTATAAAATCAGAGTATTAAAAATTATTAGTGAAACTAACAATTGTATATTAGTTTAAATTTATTAGAATCATTTTTAAAGATAATTCAAATGTTTTTTTGTATCACTGACAAAAGGCATGTCTAGAAAAGTTTTATAGCGTTTATTTTGTATTTTTAAAATATATTTTAAACGGTATATTGTTTGCATAATCCCTTTCCGCAATGATAATAAGGACATTTACAAAAATACATTGTTTAACTAACTAATTATAAAGATAATGTAAAACAAGAACTCACAAAATTAGTCAGTCAATGGTTACATCATTCTTTGGTGCCGAATTTTTCCAAGATATGAAATACTAAAAATAAAATAATAATATGTTAATGAAAAAGTTAAAAAATGTACTTTAACTATACTAATATAAATCACTAACAATTTGTTACAATTAATAAAATTACATATTTTACCACAAAAAATACGCTACACATTATAATTTGCACAGAATAAAATAGTTGAAAGACATGTGTTACCATATGGAAAAAAGACAAGAATTGCTTTATACACAGACCATTTTTTTTCGTTTATCAGTATACGTGAAATCTGTACAGTATCAACTACTTGACCAAAGTTAAATTTGAAGAGAAAGACATACATATTTGCGGTGTAAAGACATGTCCTATCTAGAAAGATTGCAATGAGGAACATATAGGAGGCTTTACTAACAATTAGAGGCAATAAAAGTTCAAAATTAATTAATAAATAACGAAAATTCTTTTTGTGAAATATTGTTAGGTTTACATATCTACTATATAAATTAGCAGTAGTGTATTTAAGACTTAAGTATAATATGTATAGTGGATTTAGTGAAAAACCGATTCAATTAAAAGTACTGTTCTTATATGGATATTCTAGTAGTTTATCAATTAGTAGTTCAATAATTAAATTCTAAGTGTATTATAATATAATTAAACTATCAAACATGGATATATTACAATAACATAATGTAGAAAAATTAGTAAGAAAAATGTAAATTCATATCCATAAAAATATGTATTATAACAAGATACAAACAAAAATAGTAAGATGAATTATTATATAAAATGTGTAGACACATAACACAATTAACAGTTAATTAATTCGGCAACAGCACAGATAATTCAACGAATTATAGAAAGTAGTAAAAAAAAAAGCGATTAACACATAAACATTAGTAAAAAAAACAACCGCAGTCTGAATATACACCCAAATCGATAAAATTTGCACTATACGCAAAATATGGTGTGTTGAGTTTAGAACTAGCTCCAAAAAACACAACGGTAAAACAAAATATAAAAGCACCAACATATTGTTAAACGTATTTTGATTTAACGTACTTTAAAAAAATTCCTGTACAATATGCGCGACACAAGCGATAAATGAAATTGTAAAAATGATTAATTTCAGAGCTAAATGTTGAGTGATTGATGCGGATATGATTTGGGCTACAAATTCTCGGAACAGTGCATTTCAAAGAAAGTGAATGGTTGAATGAGCGAGGCGAGATCTTTCTCATTCAAATAACTGAAGCGAGTGCGAGTCCATTTGGTGACAAACTGGAGGACTTTGGCCACCTTCTTCTGGGGGGAAAGCGATTCATACGGCTTGGTGTTCATGAGAGGTAACAACTCCGAGTAGATATACTGCTTACCTGAAATATGAGTTAGTAGTAAGGTAGGGAGTTTTAATAAACTTTTAAATTAAGAAAAATAATTTTTCTGCAGAATCTAAAAATTTCGTTAATAAACTTGAATAAATAATCAAACACTCACATTGTTGTTTTGCTAATACAAATTCATCAGAGTCCATTAGACCTACTAGAATATAGAATATTGAATTAAATAAATGTAACTATATTTGACAGTAAACTAATTAATGGTTTAATATCTAAAGACAGTTATAAAATGAACAAAACAGATTCATACCTTCAGAATCAGATGAGCATGGCGAAGAATTGGCTAAATAGAAAATAAAATATTAAATTCACTAATCTTAATTGAAAATTATTCTTGATATTACCACATTTTCCTTTTTCTGAAACCTCTTCTGTAAAACAAAGGGATTCTGAATTATTTGAAAGTGTGGAACAATAAACTTGATTTATAAAATTTGAATTTTAACAATACATCGTGCCCGCGCTTATTAGACAATCATTTTAAAGAATTAATACAACATTTTTTGACCAATTATGTATGCTATTTGGGATTAATAGGCGAGCACCCACGAGTGGTTAATTAAATATCTTTCCCTGAAAACTTGAATAAAAAGTACCAAATAAAAGAAGTGCAAAAAAATCATTTGCATTGTCGCGTCAATTATCTTGATCGCTTCGCTCGCAACTTACGCCTAATATAAAAGTTGGTCCCCCTCCTCTTACAGTTTTCTAGGTCTGCGCCTGCCCACAACCCATCAGTATAAAGACAGAAAATGCACACACATTACCTTTGCAGACACTGTTGTTATTGTCACATTTAATATCCACCGTGGTTTTTTTGTCAGAAGGGATATTTTCTAAAGTGAAAATAAAGATTATAAATTATACCATCAAGTGGAGTGTATAAATAATAATAACTTACTTTGAGTATTAGATGATGTCTTAGCCCAATCACCAGCTCCTATAAAGATATTAATAATTAAAAATAGTTTACTAATAATAACACAACATACAGTAGAATTCGCCTATATCGTATTCCCATATTTTACACAAAAATACGATATAGACGAATACACGAACGAACTGGTATATATTTTCGATATTGGTGTATTCGAGAGTTGTTGCAAATTTATTAGCTTTTTAAAGAAGCATATCTAATAATGGTATATCGATTCGCTAAAAGTTTTAATGCGCTTAGAACTGATACAAGAACAACCCATTTCATACTGAGCAATTGTTTATTATAATAATTGTTAACCATTATCGTTATAGGCGAATATATGAATTAAAGAAATACGATATATGCAAGTATGATTATAGGCGAATATACGAATTAAAGAAATACGATATATGCAAGTATGATTATAGGCGAATATATGAATTAAAGAAATACGATATATGCAAATATGATTATAGGCGAATATACGAATTAAAGAAATACGATATATACAAATATGATTGTAGGCGAATATACGAATTAAAGAAATACGATATATGCTATATGTTATAGATAGAAATTTTGATGGTGCATTAAAAATATGATATAGACAAATTTGCGGTGTAGAGTAATTCTACTGATAAAAACTATATTATTTACTCAAAGAACATTAAATTAAGTCAACAAATACTAAATAAAAAGCTGAATGTAACGTGCACATCTGTCCAATAAAACTGACATAAATTGTAATTCACAAACTGTACTCTAACTGTAATTCCTAATTTATTAACTTAACTTGTGTGTTGGAAGGAAATCTTCGTGGTGCACGTTCTTAAATATAATGAAAAACGTAGAAAAGTTGGTTATAAACAATTTAAATAAATCAAAATTACAAAATGAATAACGAAGGATTTTAATTTACTCGATTTTTTAGTTAGCAAACCCTCTCTTAGGGAATCTATTTCCTTTTGTTGCATTTGATTTTCTAATTTCAATTTCTCCATAATCTGGTGTAACTTCTCATTCTCCTTCTTCAACTTATCAGTCTCGGCAATCAATTTCTTCATCCCTCTGGTAAAATATACATATAGAGAAAGGATTATGCAATTTGGAATATCAATCAGTAAAACTAAAAATTCAGAATTTATATTAATGGTCTTAATATAAAAATAAGTATTAAAAATGTAATTTTAAGAACTAGAAATACAACGTTTTTATTTTATTTTAATTTACAAAACTATGCTTGAAGTATACCTAACAAGAAATATTTGATGCAAATAAAACCAATAGTGTAAAACATTCCCACGGAAAAGGGTAATTAGTTTGTAGTAGGGTAACTTAAAAATATTCAACAAAATCTTACAAACTCAATACTTGGATGATATAACAAAGTCCTTGTGTTAACATTTCTAAAAGATATGATGAACATCAGAACTACATTATGCCAAGGTGTGCATTAAATCAATACTGCATTCTGAAAAATATTTTTTTTCAATTTTCCATACTATGAAACTAATGTACACCTAATTTGCGTTTAATGGAAAAACAGTTTGTAACTCATTATGAACAGATGGTTACATTAACGCTTTGAACTGTGTACATTATTCAACTCATATGGTTAATTTGTAGATTTTTTAATCACAGAAAAGATGGTTATGAAGAAAAGTGGACATCAAGTGTACTTTTTTATTCTAGAAAGATAAACTATTGTAGGTTTAGACTGAAAATAAATAATTAAATTGCAACTGATACCGGGAGCTTTTCATCCCTTTAGGTATTCCTTTTACTAAATACATAGCAGCAGTTTATTTATTCTGAATTGAAAAAAATCCTTAATTTTGCATTTTCATAATAAAAAATCAGAAAACATTAAAATACTAGAATTATTTTAAAATCCATTTCTAAATTACCTAATGCGTTTTGGGAGGAAATTATTTAAATAATTGATAAAAATAAAGAGATTGTAAATAATAAATAAGCTTTACCATTGAGTTAATTATCCACTTAGTTATTAAAGGATTCTGTTACCTGCAATTGTTATTATTATTAATATTATCTCCTCATATAACAACATCCTCTTCCAAAATATAAGAAAAAGATTAATACTGAATTTTTTCTATTATATATTAGATATATTAGTGTAAATTAGTATGAATTTACGAATTAAAAAAAAAATATTTTTATAAATAAATGACATTTTCTAAAGACAAAATTCCAGAAAAAATTTGGACGAGTGGCAACACTGACACTATTTTAATAATGATACATTAAGAAATATAATGCATTAATATAATAAAGAAAAGTTAAAATAAAACATAGTATAAAACAAATTATAAGAAGCTAAGTTTTATCATAGAATCAATTAATAAAATTCTTTACTATTGATTTCCAACAACTAATTAACAATAAATATTGCAATTATATGAATAATGAATGTAAAAATATATTTACATATGCAATTTACTTTATATACTTTTTTGAAGGGTAATCACTATCATTATTACACCAATATTACATTTTTTGTAACTTTCTCATAATTCTAAAACTTTATATAAAACTTTTATAAGCACGCTACCGTCATTATTTTACCAATATTAAACTTTTTATATTTTATTATTTTTTTGTATGTATACTATTTTGTACTCACCCATATTTCTTTTTCTATTGCCACTCGACTACTGCGGTCTGTCAGTTCGAGAAATATACACTATTATTATTATTATTTCTCATTATCTGTATATTATAATATGAATAAATAGTGCAATATATTTCACTTGACACAATCATGACAATTCTAATCTGTAAACTGAATAACTGTATGAGTACTGAAAAGTAAATGTGTATGTAGTAATCTGGATGGCTTTATCCATACAGAATTCGTCTTCACTCTGTTTTCACTTTGATTTTTTACTGAACAATTTGAGTAAGTAAGCTCTTGTGGCTTTTTTTTAAAATGAAGTTTTACTACATTTAATGCAAAATTGACTTTCATAGGCCCATGTGGACGATCATGAGACCATTTCCATCCCCCCAAATTTACTATTTTTCAAAATTTACAAAAATGGCTATTATATAAATCCGCATAAAAATTTTGAATGATTTAAAGAGAAACATATTTTTTACAACATAATCTAGCATAAAATATTCTGGACTATCATCATAACCTTATATTTAGAGGGTACTGATATTAATAAGGTAAAAGAAAACTATTTATAATTTACTAGAATCTTTTGTAGACTGTTTATATTGAAATTCATATTTTTCATTATAAGCCTTTGTGCCATCATATACTTAATAAATAAATAAAATAAATGAAGCCATATTATATATTTATATTATCACTCATAAACAGTGAGATAAGTCAGCATTTCTATTAAGCACCACACTCTATAATACCCAGTAAACAGTATTTGAAAAATTTACAATGTTGTAAATAAACTGCCAAATAGCAAAGTAGGATAGACAGGAATCTGTTGAATTGCAAAGTCCAACTGGTATGTAGGCTGGCATGTTACTTCTTCAATGGATAGTAACACATTTACAAAGAAGGGATGTTACTGGGGGCCCAGGAGCATTACTATGTATAGTCCTGAATGCATAACTTGGCAGATTTTTACTTAACATTCTTTTATTGAATCTTATATTTGTAGTTTAACTAAAGGAATATTATTAATTAACTTATAGAGAGCATACTTGTAACCTTATAACAATATATTTATATGCCCCATTTTTATTTTGTTGATGTATAAACACTGCTCAAAACAATAGAAATAATAGGAATACAGTAAAAAGTTTTTAAATGTGTCAAGTTACACATTCCGGTCTATACTTGTAAAATGATATCTTAAAACTGTGAAATTAGTTATGTAATTAGGCGTAAGTCAGAATTAATCTTATACTAGCATAAATTTATTATAAGGACTTATTTAATATAAAAAAACAATTTATAGATTTAAAATTGAAAGTATTTTTAAATGTTTAATAAAGTCATAAATTACAATTTCAAGTAAAATAAAACTTTATAAATTGAATTTAAAAAAATGGATTTCACTACTTAATGCTATATGACCTAATAATATTTTAAAAATCAGTGTGAAAAATCATTCACAATTATTGCAGACAAAAATTATAAAATTCACAATAATTGCATACCAATGATAATATGCAACATTTTAAAAAGGGCATACCCCAGCCTACATTCCATATAGCCCTAGGAGGATATATCCAATGTACACCATTAATTCTATTTATAAAAAATAAGAAAAGGCCAAAATATACAGTGTTCAAAAGACAAGAATTGCAGTCAGGATTATGCTATGTGCATATTTTCATAATATGGACCTAATCTTCTGCACCTGATCTAAAATCATTATTCCAAAAACTCAATTAAAATCTATGGAGATAGATAATATTTTATATTTAGGTACACTAAAAAGAAATATTTTAATTGCATGAATATGGTTTAACCATATCCTACCTAGGATACTTGATGCACACAAAAACTGGGGAGAGGGGTTAAAATATTTTTTATCAGGGTTCATAAAAAAATCTAAAAAAATTCAATACTTTTCTAGACTTTTTCAAAACATATTTATGACAACTTTTTCAAATAAGGCTTTTTATATTTCATGCCACTTCATGACAATTCAAGACTTTTATACCTTATCACAAAAATCAAGACTTTTTAGCAGTTTTGAATTTGAAATTCAAGACTGCATATAAACCCTGTTTATATTTCAATGGAATCCTAAAATAAATTATATATTAATCGAAAAATATATACCTAAATTTGAAAAACAAAATGAAAATACAGAAAAATACATTCTGAAATGAAATAGGATAAACAAAAGAAATGTAGAAAGTAGGTGAGTTTTATATTATACAATCATTAGTTTATTTGATTTATTGTCAACAATTCCCTATAGTTGGATAACTGAAGCAAAACAAATGAGGTGCTAAGTTTTATTCATAAAAATGTCTAATATTATATAGTGTTCACAGGAGTAAGGATTTTTGCATCTGCTACTGTATCTGAAGGATGCACAATTTGGTCAGTTATGTATATAAAAATTACATATTACATCACACTACAATATATAGGTAAAATATAATTAGATAAAATAAAAATACTCTGAGCAAAATTAGAAAGTTTTATATTTTACTTTATTGTATTGTAGGTACCTGTTTTGGCTGTATATTTTTATGATATAATTCTTAACACAATCCACCATATTATAATATTCCTTATGTAGATTTTTACACAAAAATAAAAACATTCTCAAACACATTATGCACATCATATTTAAAAAAAATATAGTCAGTATTACTTTATTTTGAATGAGAGGAAATTTTAAATAATATTTTGTAATAAGTAATTTTACACCATATTATAGTTATTTTCTTCAAGAAGAAAATATAACAAAAATCTAAATAGTATATGTATGACAATGTATGGAGGTGAAAAAAACATTGAATACAATTGAAAAACAATTCCTTATATAAAAATTGATTGTTTATACCCTGGATATATCCTTTGAGAGCTACATAGAATGCAGGCTGTTTTATATTTATATACACATTATAAAAGCAATTTAAATTTTATTCCTTACTTATAACACAATGATTATAGTATATGTTGGCAACCAGTTAGGCATCTGACCAATTTAGAACCTCAAGTTAAATCATAATATTATAAAAATTCCCTAACTGGTTGAGTCCAGAAGTGAATTTCAAACTCAAAAGATTAATTTCTTTATTGTAATATGTATCAGCAGGAATTACAATTAAAAACAGCAAAAATATTAAGTGTTTGTCAATTTATATTGAGGTCCCTAACTGGTTAGGGACTGGTTGGGTCCCTAACTGGTTGGCTTCACATAAAACCTTTTCTCCTGATTTATCTCCACATTCATCTCTAGCTTTAATTCAGGACTTATGGCACCTACAAGGTCAAGTTAGACATTTATAAAAAGATAATCTAATTTTAGGCATACAAAACTTTTCAGAATTTTAATTTGACACTTTTAATTTCAAGGACTTTTCAAGGTCCAAAAGACAAAAAATCAAGGATGAATAAAATTAAAAACATTCGTTCAAATTTTTATTATTATATTATCTAAATTTTCAACAGTTTGAAACTATTTGAAACATACATAAAAAGTACATATTTAATGAATGCATGTATGATATATAAAAACTCAATAATATGTCAGTCAGAATGTGCTTAGCCTCTAAGAGAAACATTACATTTTTATACAATATCTGAATAAAAAAGAGCAGCCAACTAAACTGAAATAACATATTATGCAACTGATCATTTTGAAACCTACCTAATGACAGCTCAGCAGGCCAGGCTAGCTTATTTTCCTGCATTCCAAGTGAATGTGCTTAGCCCTAAAGAAAAACTACCCCTCCTTGTATTTATTAATAATATCAAAATATGAAAGGAAAAGTTTTAAAGTAACATAAAATAACATTTAAGTAAAGTATATATTTAATAACAAATTTACATTAATAACATTAATTTTTACAAAAGTATATATTACCGTATAACTAGAATATCTGTGGAGCAAAAAAAATCACCTTTTAGTTTTCAAAGTAGACTTTAAACTCACTCACTTGCATAACATGCATACAAACTATAAATTTCACCGATAATGTTTAAATTCAAGGATATTCAAGAAATTTCTGTAAAATATCTCAAATTCAAGGATTTTTATGTCCTTGAATTTGAAAAATGAAATACAAGGATATTCAAGGACCGCGGGAACCCTGTAATTGCATCATAAAGATTTATATAGTCTAATTCATTCATCTCCAACTTCATTTCAGGATCTACAATTCCTACAAGGTCACGTTATACATTTTTGGAAAGCTTATTGAATTTTACAAATACAAAACTTTTCAGAATTTTATTTCAAAAGTTATTGTGTTATAATGATTTATATAGGCTACAAAAATGTGTCCCAAAATTCATTGGTCCATTGGACTTTCAATGGCCATAAATTTAAAATCCCATTTAATTTGAGGGAACAAACCCTCAAAGGAACATTTGAAAGTAATCCTGAAAAATTAAAAAAAAGTATAAACTATAATTATTGTTACAACATTTGAATCTAACACTTATAGGGTATCTATTAGTGTTAATTCTAAACATAATTTCTTTCTAAAATCATATTTACTAAATGAGATTTGAATTGATTTAAATAAAGCAATTAAATGTGAGATATATTTTTTAAATTTTATATAGATGGAGTAGCATAAGAACCTTTAGCAAAGAAACTGAGGATAACCTGGACAGAGTAAATGTGTGTATAGTACTGAGTGAGAATGGGTACCAATTTATTGCAGAAAACCTTATTATTCCAAAAGTAAAATTAAAAAGAAAGGTTTTAATAAAATTTGGTAAAAAACATAATATCTAATAAAGATTGTAATTTTATTTATGCAATAATATTAGTATTATCATACATAATTATTATAGAATTTAAATATTAATTTACTTCAATAGACAAGTTTAATTAGGTACATACAAATTAGCCTATATGATGCAATAACATTTAAACAAAGAGCCAAATAAAAATTCTGAAAAGTTTGTTAGCTTTAAAATTTGATAAGTTTCCAAAAATGTATAAATTGACCTAGTAGGTGCAGTAGATCCTGAAATAAAGGTAGAGATGAACAAAGAGTCAAATTAAAATTCTGAAAAGTTTTGTATTCCTAAAATTTGATAAGCTTTCCAAATATATAGCTTGGCCTTGAAGGTACAGTAGATACTGAAATGATACTGAGATAAATGTGGAGAAAAGGTTTACATGATAAATAAAGATAGATATATGATAAAATGCAGAATAATATCAGAATATTAATTGATTATAATTAAAGTTTCTGATCATATATATTTTTCTATGGCAATTATACCTATAAGAATTTAGGCAATTTTTATCTGTTTATATATAAATTTGACCTCTGAATATATATGATCTTGACAATAATTGCTATTGAAAAAATAATTATACTTATTTTATGCATTCTATGTAGCTTAACAAGGATCAGGCATGGGAACAGGAAATTATAAAAAAACAGAAAATATTTTTTGAAGTCTCTTAATTTCTAGCCCTTAAGAAAATCATTATTATCAGAAACTGTAGCTGTATTCAAATAGCTGTATTTAGGATGTGATTTTGTAATAAACCCCAAAATTCCATAGGTTTTCCAAGAGATTTATTCTGTGCCTAGGGTCAAGGATTTCATCCATTATTATTAATTTTAGACAAGCTATAGACAAAACATTTAAAATTGAGCTATTAACAAGAGCTTTAATTACTAGCATAACAAAAATTAGAAATATACAGATGAATTTTGGCTGAAGACACTTGGAGCCCACCCCCCTCACTATTTCTCACCAGATTTGTATTTTCCTCAAGAATGACCCTTAATATAAAAAATGGAAATTCTGAAAAAAATGTAAGATTCTAATGCCTGAAGGATATATCCTGTATACATTATATAACCAACCCTATATTTTACTAGTTAATTGGAGTAATATTGATAAATATGTGGAGTACAATTGTCATGGAATGTATGCTTATATATATTCACTCATTAAGATTTTTTCATCAAGGAAAAAGGAACTCTTAGAGTCTATACATTTACTCGTATTGCAACCCTCTTATATTAAGATAATTGAATAATTTTTTTTAGTTTATGAAATAATTATGACTCAGGATTGTATAAGGGTGAGAAAAGAATATTTTGATTGGATTGAAAGAGTGATCTAAGCCACTCAAAAATATTATGTCATTCATAACTTATTCAAAAATTAAGATGAATAGTTATTATAACATTTTACAAATAACAATAAAATGCATGGCTATAATTCATAAGAAAACTAAATTTAAAAATCGGATATCCACGAAAAATGTTTTCTTTCAAAAACACGCAAAACAGAGGAGTTTAACATTAACCATTTTTTATTTCGTTTAAACAACAAAAAATAACATGTAGTTTTACTCATTATATTTCATAATGTCGAATCAATTGCTTATATTGCAATTATTATTACATTTTAATTTATTAGAGAAATTATTATACATATTTTAACAATTTAAAGAACCAAAGATATTGTATTTCAAATTAAAAAAAAATTAATTAATGATATTTAGTGTAGAATATCAAAAAGAAAATTAAAAATTGTTTATTGTTTCTTAAATAAAATAAATAAAATTCATTTTAAATAATGCCAAATTAGCTTACATATTTATGATCATATGAATAGAGGGTATTATTATCAAATAATTACCATTTACCTAATCCTAAATATAATACTCTTTAATAATTTCTAAATTTTAATTTTTTTTATTACATGTTGATGAATAAAAATATATAAAAATATAAAGATTATAAATTTACCACAATATAGATATAATAAAAAAATGTAGTAATATCCCTTTAAGTTTATATATTTAAAAATATTTTTACAAATTATTTTTATTTTTTTTGCAATTCGAAGTGTCTATTGGTACGTATCGGTCGGGTTATGAAACACAGACAATATGATATTTAAAAATGTTTAAAAATAAAGTATTAGGATAGGCTGAATTGAAGAACAACTAAATATTCGCAATTGTTATTTTAAATACACTATATTTCTACATTCTTTAAAAAATACAAGCTTTATGTAAAAGTACAGAATGTATGTTGTATGTTGCTCCATTTTTAATAATATATAATGATATTGTACAAATGCTCAAATAGTTTGTTTGACTTGGCTCAAAGGGACAACTCAACCTATAAAGCCAAGGGACAACTATAATGTTGACAGTTAATCAGATCAAATAATTTAGTTAATGTAACAATGCTCAGATTGTGAATGGAAACAGTAAATGGGATACACATAATCAATCAAAATAAATTAATACATAATAAATGTTAAATGAAAACACTTATTTGATAAAATTAACCATTAGACTAATCTATAAGTATTTTTTTTAAATAGGGGGAAGTTTTATCTCACAAAGTGCTTTAAATTACTGTTAATTTAATAATATTTTATATTAATAATAATATAGTAGTCCTGGGCCAAGTTATCCCATTACCAAATTTAGGCTATTTCTATCTGTTTAAAATTAAAATTGGGCTCTTCATGCATAACATAATGGCAATAATGGAAAAATTTCCTGCCAATAGCAGTTACCATAAATATATGCAATTCTTTAAGCTTAAAATTTTTTGATTTCATATTTAGCAATTAGGTTTTTCTATTTAAAATATGCATGACCTGCAAAAATTCTATCTAATATTATATAGAAAATCATGACACCAGATAACAATCTCCCCAGATCTAGGGCAGAGATTTGTGATGCAATCAGCACATTACATGTGATACAATTGCAAACATTCACAGAGACACCGACTTGGTTTACTGAGGCTCTATTTGCTCATGAAGCAAGTGCACTTCTCCCTCTGATTATCTGCATAACAATTTCATATTTGCATATATTAGACAAGGCTGTAGGAACAATATATTTACAGGGAGGGCTAACTTTGAAGTAGGTGGCAGCATAAACCAAATATATAGTCAAGGATAAAATTAGATAAAACTTGCATTACTTTTACCAATCTTCTTGATTTGGACAGTAGGACTAAATACTAAACATGTATATAGTATAATACATATAACACATAATATAAACATGCATAATACACATAAATTAGTACCATTAGGTGGGTGGTATGGAGTCATTAAAATTATGTGTGAAGTTGCAGATGCAGAAGAGATTGGATTACAGGGAGGAGGCACCAAAGAATCCAATTTGTAATGTATCAGGCACAGGCAGTGTAGAATGATCTGAATAAAGAGGCACCAATGTATGTGATAAATCAGATGCATCAGTGCCAGGCACCACAGTTGAAAAAAATTTGATTATGGAGGGAATTTGTTTACTTTCAGTGAAGGTAGACATCTTTAGATTACCTAACTATTATTGATTGACTGTATGTATATAATAATTATAACTAATATTACTTGACTATGTAATATTTAATGTATTGTCCATGTATTTAATATTATGTAGAGTTCAGTTCACCTATGATGCTTATTATGATGTCCCTTATATATGCTGGTAACGTGTAAGCTTAGAGCAGAATAAATTGTGATTCATCTGAATAAGACTGGTTTTTACTTATTCATTATTGGCATCACAAACAGATATGGTGGAAATAAGTTTGCTACCTAGATTGAAGAAAGATTGTTCTCTGGAGAATTTTGTGACATGGAAGAAGGAGTTTTCAACATTCGTCAATTTGATTCTCAAGGAAGAAGAGTTCAATGACAGGGGGCTGAAGTTTTTGAAGTATGCTGTGTTGGGGGCACAATTAGGTTTGGAGTTTAATGGACATACTACTTTTGCTTCAGCTATGGAGAAAATTGAAACTGTGTTCAAGACAGTTCATCAAACATAGTATCCGCTTGCTGAATTTTTTTCATTGAAATTGGCAGATACAGAGGCAACTATTACAGCTTATATTCACAAATTGATGACAAAGCTAAGTTTTATGAAAGTTAAGGATGCTAAAGAACAATTGATACTGCAGCATATAGTTGAACAAATCAATCCTGAGCTATGATTAATTATTTCAAAGGCAAGTATGGAAGATGCTGTCCAATTGTTATCATCACTACCAAGGCATCAAATTGCATCTCAGTCTTCTCATATCAATCCTGTAAAGTGAGTGTCATTGATTGTGTGTTACAATTGCTATGGTGAAGGTCATATATCTAGAAAATGTTCTAAACCAAAGTCTACATGTTATTCATGTTAGAAGAAAGGACACTTGGCCAAATATTGCAGGTTTTCAAAAAACGCGTCAGCAGCCATTTTGTTGGAGGAACAAAATGGCCAGGATTAGAAAATTCAATGTATTACAATATCCTCCTGAATAACAATCACTGTGTAAAAGCTTTATTAGACATGGGTTCCACTTCTTCATTTATTAACTTCAATTATTTTTGTTATTTATTTCCTACTATGCCATATCACTCAGCTAGGAACTCATTTTATGGTGTTTCCATTGCACAATTTAAAACAGTTGGTCTTGTTTATATGACAGTTTCCTTCCATGACAATATTCTTCAAAATCAGTTATTTTATTTGATTGATTCATTGATAAATGTAATTATCGGTATTGATGCACTTTGTGGACTAAATGTTGATTTAAGTTTTGGTCCAGATCATATCTCCGTAAAGTGTTCTAAGGATGACAATATAAATATTGCGCCTGTGAAAGAACAATCTGAAGAGGATTTTTAAAAAAATTATTCAATCTGCCATCATCTGATGTTATTGGTTCAGGTATTTTACAGCAATTGAAACAATTATTACTGGAATATTGCGATATTTTTTCCGTAAATAATTTTGATGTTGGTTGCACAACTGTTGGGTATCATGAAATATTGACTGGAAATGCGGAACCTATTTATCGAAAGCCTTACAGATTATCCATCTCTGAGGAAGCAATTGCTGAAAAAATGGTATCAGAAATGTAAGAAAATGAGATAATACAAGCTTAATCACCCTGGTCTTCGCCATTTATTCTTATTGATAAAAAGGATGGAACTAAGAGATTTGCAGTCGACTATAGAAATCTCAATAATGTAACTGTTAAAGATAGGCAACCAATGTCCAACATAGAGAAACTTATCGATAATTTAGTTACATTTCGTGTTTTTTTGTTATTGGATTTAATAGCTGGATTTTGGCAAGTACCATTGTCTGAAAAGGCAAAAAAGAAGACTGCATTTTCTTTACTAGGTAAGTAATACCTAATTTAAAGTAATGCCTTTTGGCTTGGCCAATAGTCCACTCAGATAAAGGCGCCTAATTCACTAGCACCATTCATAAAGCTTAACTCCAGAAGTATAATATCCAATCATCATTTAATTCAGTGTATCATCCCAAGTGAAATTCTGTGATTGAAAGAGTCCACAGAACTCTAAAGACCGACTATGCACAATGCAAGGAAGGTGGACAGATAATATAGCAGAAGCTGTCTATCATACAAATCATCGGTCTGGCGCTTTTTATGCTGTCTTTCAGTGCACTGCACTGCCCTTAGGTGATTGGCCATCCAAGTAGGAATTCATTATAAGAAAGTCTCCCAAGTCTGGTCCTCAGAATAACGACATAGTAGCCATTAGAGATAGACACCCAAGAAATACATTGGCTCCTTGCTTCACAGGAAGACACAAGGTCAAGAGACGAATGGGAAATTCTGTACTGTTGAAGTCCAGCAAACAAATCAATTTGCATGATGTTGTTTTGGTGGAGACAAGTGAAGGTAGACATCTCTTGATTACCTAACTATTATTGATTGACTGTGTGTATATAATAATTATAACTAATATTACTTGACTATGTAATATTTAATGTATCGTCCATGTATTTAATATTATGTAGAGTTCAGTTCACCTATGATGCTTATTATGATGTCCCTTATATATGCTGGTAATGTGTAAGGTTAGAGCAGAATAAATTGGGATTCATCTGAATAAGACTGATTTTTACTTATTCATTATTCTTTCTTCTTGAAGTTTTTATATGTTTGTTTCTCCTTCAACCATTCACATCCAGAAAATTTATGCTTGTTATTCTAATTAATGTAATTTAGTGTGCTACATAGTAGTACACACTGTAGGTCCAGTCATTTATCTTCTGTAGCCATAAAAGGGGGATCTTCAGCCCCCTCAGCCCCCCTCCCTTCCTACAGCCATGTTAGATTTCTCAACATTGTCTATTTATTTATTTTATTTTACAAAAGGAAACAATACACAATGTAATGCCTTTGAGACAGCTCATTGTATAAAAGGAAGGAATCAAAAAAGGATCAATAAGACTATCTAATGAACCTCTGCAATCTCTTCTATCTTTTTTATTTATTTCTGACTAGGAGGTATCTTGTCATTTCTTTATTTGATTTTTTTCAATTGTAAAATTATCATAATTGATGCCTTCTCATTTTTTTCATTAGTTTGTAAATAATATTTTTTTCTAATATTTTCAAATATTTTGCAGTAGCCAAAAATATGTTAGATTTCTAATTCTTTATTAAATTCCAGAATAATGCTATAATCCTTAAAATGCTATTACTAATAACTCCACTTTGAAACATTCTAATCAAATTTTCTTTTTTATTATTCTCCCAATACCTCTCCATTTAATTTTTTGACTTTTATATAGTAATTAAGACTTCTTTTACTGGCCATTTTATTTTTGCATGTTTGGACTTCCTTTTTGTTAATCAGATTTTTCAATTCTTTTAGGATTTTTATTTTTAATTGCTCAATATCTATGTTTACCCTTTAAACCCAGGTATACAAACAAATCATATGCTCAGTATTACAGCTATTATAATAGTATCAATGAAAAGCATTGGAAACACTCAAGATACTATAATTAGTATATCATTTTTTGGGATTGGACAATGAAACTATATAGTAGAAATAATCCAGGGATGGAAATCATCAGCGGATTCAGAGATTTTAGTGGATTTGGTGCCCTATTTTTATTAATTTTTTTATGGGGGCTGCTTTAACTTTTTGCTTGAGGCAAAGGTTGTAATATATTGATATTGTATTCTTTCAGTATCCTTGGGATCCAAATCAAAGTCTGTCCAGTAAAAGGGATTGACATTCTTCTTTCTTGTTGTTGTTGCCTGTTTTGTCCCATTCTGTCTCTCTATCTTGTATCTTGTTGACCTCATTAGACTTGTAGACATTGTAGATAACCACTTCCTTTATGTGCTTAATTTCATTTTTGAGATTGTCATGATAGTCTATAAAATTATCTAATGCCCTTCTTGTACAGTTTACATATTAATATATAATTCAAACTAGTATTATTCTTTTTTGTAGTGTTGTTTCCATATGTGGGCATCCATATAGTGTGCACATATGAAGGAGGGGGGTTGGGTATAAGGCAAAATGCATGCATGTGTGTGCAGCAGGAGTGGGGTAAAAACAAAATGCTTTTCCAGTATATTATTAGTAAATGTTACATTTGTTTAAATATACTATTTTGATTATAATCTATATGCATGCACCTTTCATTCTATTACTGCTTCATTCAATTATTAATAATAATAATGTCATATGCAACTTGATTTTTTATTTTTATATGTGATTTTATACTTGTGTTTTTGATAACCTAAGTATGGTGGGTCGGTAAAAGCATGCAAGGGTGGGGTATCCAAAATACTTAGAAAAGTGTATGCACACTATAATTATATGGATGCCCCCTATTTATAAGCTACCATTCCTCTACCAATATTATAAACTTATTCCTAATACTGTATTGCTAATTCTATATTATCTCATCATGTTTATGCACAATAATATAGTTTTTGCACACCCCATATATTATTTTACCTATAAATCATCACTCTATATAATGATTATAAACAAATTGCATTTTTCATAATTCTATTTAGGCTATATTCTAATGTATATATACTTAGCATTCTATGTTCTTGGACACAAATAATGCTATTGTTTCGTTTGTTAGCATATGCTACTAGCTGGGTTCTCTTGTCTAATAAGTTGTGTAGATCTTTTAAAATCAAATATATTTATTATCTTATTAAGGTAGTTTTTATCTTTGTTAAGTATGATTATTATACATTTTTTTATAATAAATTTAAATAAGAAATATATATTGTAAACTCTAATGTATTATATATTATATACTAAACTGTTACCTATATATTATCCAAAAGAAATACTATTAATTATATAATGCTGCATTCATATTTTAATACAATTCACATTCATAAGATTAGCTAGATGTTACATTGACTTTATTCAACATACTACTATTTGGTAACCAAAGTTATTAAATATGTATTGTATCAACACATTATATACATTTCATGGATTTATTTTTAGAATATTTTTGTTATTAAGTTTATGAAGTAGTGGTTATGATATCCTTGAAGATACAGACATAATCTATATTTGAAGTCACATCACAAATATAGAGATACTACAACTGGCTTTTTTTATTGATCTTATTATGATCAATTTTTTTACATTAAATATAAGCTACTTTAGTATTTTACTACTACTATCTATTTACTATTTATTTCAAAATAAAATAAAATTATAATATTGATTTATTGATGTACTTTTAGTTTACTTGATATACTTTTGGTTGTAATTTCAAAATGTGCTGAGTACTAAACTTATTGTAACTTAAGTTTCAACTTTAATAGTTGAGAACATATTTTAGTCTGTGTTTTATTTTAAAGTTAGTTGTGGTTCAAATTAGTTAAAATGTGAGTTAATTTCCATTGTGTTAATTTCACTCAAATGTTCAGAATTGTCAAGATTAAATAATTGTTAATAAAAATCAGAAATAAATTTGGAATTCATTAAATGTGTAATAATAACTTTTAGGTAACCTGTATACTAAAGAATTTTACTAAAGTAACATGTCATATAGTAGTCTATTGAAGCAGATTAAGCTAGTTATTTAGTTAAAATTAATAAACATAAATGTAATTAACCTTTCCATTTTTTCATTGTAATAGGTAACACCTAAGTTAACACGCCGTTATATTTCCAGTGGTTTAACAATTGCCAATCGAGTCCATGGTAAGTAAAATATATTGTAATATTTTAGTCACTCATGATACTTGTTTCAAACAACACCTATTCTACTCATAAACAGGCTCGGTCCCACGAAGATTCTCGCAATGGTAACCTACTTTACTATCTCAACGAAGCACTGGACTGGACAGTTGACCAATCAGAACAAGTTATTCGCTCACCTCCACTTCCCCATCTGCCGAAACCGCGCACATATTTCTCTTCTCTAAGTCAACGTTGGTGGCGTAACTCCAGTAATCCTCCTGTTGTCAACACTCCAAGGTCCTTCTGGAAGCTTGCCCTGTCTCCCTCCCGCTCCCACTTGGTAGTTGCTAAGGAGACTCAACTAGAACTACGATCCAGCAGTAAGAAGGATCCGTTCTACGAGTCCCTAGTGCTCTGTTTGAAGGTAGAACCGGATCCATCGCCTCAATTGCGACACTTAGTCTGGTCGTCGGCAGGCCAACACTTTGCCCTGGGCAGCTCCACTGGAGCAGTTAGTGTCTACGACATCCGAGGAGCCCTTGTCTGTCAACTAGAGGCCCCCTCCAATGAAGAGGGTGAACAGCCATTGACGACGGTGTTTTTAGAAGCCGATGGTGACGGCTCGGTTACCCTGCTCACACTGCATAGGACAGGGCTGGTTCGTATATCATCGCTGCAGCAAGTTGGCTGTACCGTTCTGGCTAGTATAGACGTGGCTGAACGAGTGACGGGTCCGTTGTTGGCAGCGGCATATTCGAGTTCAGTGGGGGTTCTCGCCGTGGGGACATTAGAGCCTCAACAACCACAGTGCGGTCATTCAGCCTCTTTTCGACAGGGCATACTTTACTTTCGTCGCCTTAATCAACACCCTTATTTGAAGGTGATTAATTGTGGTTATATAGATGTTGTGTCGTCCGATTAAATTTAATTATTGCCACCTTTTTTAGAATTTGCTTTGTGTTAAAAGTTATTTTTAAATAAAATTGTATTATGTTTTACCCCAATTCATTTGTTTCACTCTTTCTTTCTCTCTTTACTAACATCAGACAACTATGATGACCGAAGATGACCTGGCTACTCCCTCTCATCGGTCCATTATGTCCAAGTTCTTCTCCACATCCGCCAAAACCAGCGACGGTATCTGTCAGTTGGCCATCTCTCCAGACAACCGACGAATGGCAGTTCTACACTTGTTGGGTGGTCTTTCACTGTGGACCTTCCCCTCAGGACAGCCTCTGTGGACCATTCTTTCCAATAGAGATTGTGACCCCTTCCACGATCTTCAGAGCCCATTGCTATCTGAGCGACAGTTTTCGTCAGCGTCCTCTGGAAGGATTTTACCTACAAATCCATCGAGGTGAGGAAACACAATTTACCATTGCACCTTCAAGAGCATAGTTTATCGTAACAACGTTCTTTCTTCATTTCAGTCAAAGATATTCCATTGAATGGTGGGGCAGTGAAGACATTATTGTTCTTCGTGAAAATGGTTGTCTCAGTGTAATCGCGGCGGGTGATCGAAGCTCTCGAACCGGAGAAACACCCGAATGGTTCGAACCGTTCGCCTCATTGTCATCCGGAACAGAGGACACCTTCTATATTCTTGAGTGTGAGTCTCGCAGAAAACGGAAGCGGACCACGAGCGACTCGGCACAAGTGGAACCAGAGGACGACGAAGCCGAAATTGACGAGATGGATAGTTGGAATGGCTGGGCAAAACATTATTTAAAGCGTCTTTTTGCTATTGACAACGATGAACCATTGAGAAAGAAAATTCGTCTGGTCGAACAGAACTATCGATTAGTGGCATTTAAGGCTACCACTCCAGAGGAACTCTTTCAAAGGAAAATCCAGGATGAAGAATATGGAGAGGCTCTTCGCTTAGCCCTCAAATATGGTCTTGACACAGATGTTGTTTACCAGAAACAGTGGCAAAAGTCTCTAATGACTAGAGCTGCTATCGAGGATTTCCTAACCAAGATTTCTAAGAGAAACTGGATTCTGCATGAGTGTTTGGAGCGTGTTCCTGATGACCTAGATTCCGTTCGATCTTTAATTGAATTTGGCCTCGAAGCCACCGATGTGGACGCGTTGTTGTCAGCTGGTCCAGGTGATGAGGGCCGTCTTGTCAGGACAACTCCTGCTCGCTGGATCCCTTCCGTTTCCAATAAAGCGGCTGGCACGTCACTTAACCAAGACGAAGAGAGGGAATTGATGGCTCGCTGTGAGAGTGAATACAGAGAGGGTGTCCTCAAATCAGTAGCTAGTCAGTCTTCTGGCAAACTTAGCCTGATGCAAGTTGAACTAGTGCGCATGCGTAGCAGATTGTTACACCTGCTCGACAAGTTAGACGCTTTCGAACTGATTCTTGGAGGCCGCCACAGAGCCCCGGATAGATTCAAAGCCGAAGAGTTTTTGCAATTTCGCACATTATCACCAATTACTGCAGCTGTTAACTATGCACGCGATGGACAGTATGACGCTGTGCATGTCCTCTTTTCTCGATATGCAGATCGGCTGAATAAACATCGTCTGGCTGTGTTGTGGAACATACCTGAAACTGAAGATCCCCGTAGCTATGCCTTACTTCTTCCCGAGCTGGGTGATAGAATCGATGATGGCTCTGAAGTTATTCCATTAAATCCCGAAGAAGATCGCATACTTGACTGGTGTGAATGCGAAGAATGGTATCAGTGTGTCGAATCAGAAGACGAAAGTGTAACCGAGCTGTATTCTAATGATCCATTATGTCGAACATTTATGACTGATAGAATTACTCGAGCCCAACTTTCCGAATGGTTCGACTTGCGTGCTCGACAAATTGATAAACAATCCCGGCAAACGGAATATGCCTTGACCTTGGTCACCTTGGGTATGGAAAGGGGTGTGGAAGGACTGGACACACTTTACTACGATCTACTTCAACTCGAAATGCTTGTCTATGACTGTAGGATCAATGTGGCTCTGAGCCTTGAAGGTTACTTGCAGATGCCGGACTTGGACAAAGTTAAATTAATGATGGCAGGCACAACCGAAGAAATGTTCATAAAACATCTCTCGAGTTGGCTTTTTCCATTTCTCACCAGCATTAACAAGAAACAAGCTGGCCAGGGTGAAGAGCTTTTTCGACAATACATGATATTTCTCAGCGAAAAAAGTTTATCCTACTTAGAACAAATTATTAGCCACCGTGCCACGAACAGTATTAATCACTCTTGGATTAAAGATGACGCCTTCATTCCTCGGTTGTGTGTTGAAATACTCAGTGACTGCCAATTAACAGATCAACTTACATCAGTTGAACGTATTCTTCGGGTTGTCCCTCGCGGTAATAAAGTGGATCCAGCTATAGATAGTCAACTTCTCTTCCTTGATCGGGCACTGAACACAATTAAAACGCTAGATAAATATGGTGTGCACCAGTCTTTCTCCTTTATAAAGCTTCACAGGGAGGATCCTGAAATAGTTAACAAACTAATGGTTTCAGCAGTTCACCGAGAATTTAAGAAAACTGCGCAGGTAACTATTTTTAAAGTTCGAAGCATTATTTCCGAACTACAAGGAACTCTATCAGAAGTTCTTACATCAATTCATCCGAAAATGCTCCACAAGATCGTAATCGAAGGTCTCCTACTTTCCAGCGATGAATCGAAAATTAGTCTCGCCCATGAGTTAATGGATCTGGATGGTCGAGCTCGACCAATGGGTGGATCTAGTGTTAGTGGAGATTCCAGCCAATTGCTTTCTTTCCAGGAGTCTGTGGAATGTCTAGTGAAAGCCTCACGTGAGTACTTTAACAGTGCTGTGAATAGCCATGATGTGGCCATTAAACTTGGAAAATTGTGTCTAGACCAAATTAAACGTGATAAATCGGAATTAATTGAATCGGAACTTCGTTTGATTGCTGGACTCTGTTTTCTTGAGAAGTCTGGCATCTCCATTTTACCTGCTGAACTTCGAGCAAATAGTAAACGTTCGAATTTATTGTCATCTGCTCTTCGGAAAGATCCAAACTTATATCGTGATATTGACGCTGTTCTGGAAGCTGGACTTTCTCTTCAAATCGCTACATCTGATGAAAGCTGTAAAGGCGAAGCTCTTCGTATAATTGTGAATGCTGCGTTGTCCAATGATGACCTCTCAACTGCTATGACAGCGGCTCGTTCTTTAGTTCGAAGAGGACATCAAAACGGCTGGGAAGAGTGCGCTTTGGTTGGACGACATCCTGATTGTCCCAAGAATAGTGAAAGATCTCAACTGCTTCATTTTGCTGTAGCTCACTGTCCGGATGAAGAAATTCCAGACATTTTTACTCAGTCATTAACGAAGGATGCCGAAATGCTACAGCCACAACAAGATTCCTCCAAGTCAGTTTTCAAGAAAATTATTTCTAAATCGGCCAAATCCATTTTAGGCACCAATAAACAATCAAACGATTTAAAATATTCTGTTCGATTTGAATCTCCAGTTTTCTACAGTGAGATGGCCATTCAAAGTGATTTGATTCCTCTTTATAAACTTCATACAAACGAAAACCAGTTCATCAATGACTTACGAACAATGCAACTTGGTGTCAACATTAATATGGAACAAGACCAACTTCTGTCACATCTGGCTTCTGAAGCCTTCAAGACAGATAGTTTACTTGCTATTGCTTACCTGATTCATGTAAACCGTTCAGAATCTTTTGACGAAACACTTGTCTGCCTTCCGGCATCTTCTTTTAATCACGCTTTAGCGTTAACTGCAAGCGCACTACGTGTCATTTTCAAAGCTGAAAAGAAAATTTCGGAAGATGTTCTGTTAAGATCCAATATACTCGTCAAGCAGGCGCGAATTGCTTTGGAGACGCTCAATTCTAAACAAGAAACAGACGCATTTGAACGAAGAGTTGCCTCGTTTGAAGACTTTGTGCAAGCAAAAAGATTGAAGGAGATTTCTGAAAGTGTTGATCTCACTAGATTTATTAGCGATGCTTCTTACAAAGAAGAAACAATTCTTGGTCTTTGCATGACTGAAGTAGAAGATCAATTTCAGTTTGCTGCTACGCTAGCTCGTCGTTATAATCTGGACGAATGGGAAGCGAATATGACGTTTCTGGAGTATCTTATTTGTGATAGTTCTTTGCCTGTTCAAGAGATTGAAACAAAAGTGAAGAAACTAAATATATTGACTCGAATTCGTTCCAATCATTCTAGATTTATTGATCGCATGACCAACATGTATGATATTTTGGATGGTTGCAACTATAACAAGTTGATCTTTTTCTTTTCGCTTTTTGATCCTTCTACTGTGGAAATTTCCGGAATGGCAGCCAGTTCACATCTTAACACTTTACGCAAACTGAAATCTGCTGCACCCAGCTTAGAGTATAAGCAACTTGTAAGTCGAGACCAAGCGATTACAAACAGCGTTCGTCTTGCTCTCATTATACCACACCTAAGTGAGGGAAATGTTCATGTCTTTGCCAAGTTAGCTGCTAACTTTAAACTTCGATCAAGCGCGGTCTTTCAAGCTTGGACTCGTCATATCTTTTGGAATGGTGATAGGCCGAATGCTTCTATTCCTGTCACAGCTGAACAGTGGATTAATCGTTATCACTCATGCAGTTCCTATCTATCCCGACTGTCACCTGAGGATGTTGTAACTCTTATGGAGGGTTGTATATTTGGTGAGGGATCAGCTGATGTAACCAGTGAAGGTAGATTAGAAATCCTCCGTCGCTGTCTAAAGTTTTGCCGCCAACAAAGAGATTCTGGCGCCTCGAAACACAAAAATGATGCCGAGTGGGATTCCGCGTCATGGACTGGCGCAGAGACTCGTTTGAAGGAATTAAGCAGTCATCTTGAAATGGTTTTGACGTCCGTTCTGGCTAAGCTCTCTGCATTGGGTGTGGATGAAGAAGTCATAATTGCTGCGTCCTGCCAATTGCCTGGCCCTGACTATTACACCGATCTGCTCGCAGATATGCTGGCAAGAGGCCTAACATTGTCTGAAGCGCTTCATTATTCAACTGCTGTAAATCACCGGGAAGCTCTTGACTCTGGATTCTCCAAAGCTTTGGTTAAGATTGCCAAAGAAATCGGAGAGGCACGACTAGCGGAGTGTCTGAACGAAGCAGCTGGCGTGCTCGAGGACAGTAGCATCGTTCATGCATTGACCAACTTACTCAAGTTTGATGAAATCAGAAGGAAGCTGGGACCCTTTCTTATCGAGCAGTTGTCTAGTCGTCTTGGAGAAACGGAAGTTCGACGTTTAGTCATGACTCATGCTCACAACGTGCTCACTGCGTGGAATGTGTCACTTCCATCGATTGATCAGCTTACAGCTACTCCAGCTTCTCTGTGTGACCTCATCTCTGAAGCTTCGGTGGACAATCTTGAAAACCTCGGTGATGTTCTTCACACTGTTGGATTGGTGGCGGACAGCTCGGACTCTACGAATTTGTGGAAGCTTTGGGTGATTGCATGTCTCGATAATAACCAACTGAAACTAGTCATCAAGCGATCTGGACCCCAGGTCAGCCAGGAGTATGCTCGGGTTGCCTTTCAAGTGCTGTCAGGTCCGGCACCCTCCACGGCCATTGGTCTGGCGGTGTTTTGTTTAGAAGCGGCCTCAGAAGTCGACCAAACCACGATTTGGATTCCTGACATTTTAAATCTGATTTCCCTAGGCACCATGGATCCAAAAAAGGTGGATAACAGCGTGCTGCGATTTTTAATTGATCGTCGGCTCGTGCCACGTTTAGTCAGTGGGCCGTTGTACTCGCGCCTGATTGGCTATCTTCTGGAGGAGTTCGATGCTGATTGGCTGGAAAAGACTGCGTGTGATTTAAAGGAGGCTGGATTTGTGTTGGAAGCGAGCTACCTCATCGCGGAAACACATTCAATTCACCCTGGATTTAGAACTCTAGATGTCCTCAGTCAATTATTGACTAAATTTACAGGATAACTTAATAATTGATGCTTCAGTTCTTCAGACAACATGTAACTTTTTAATTTATTCAGACAAATGCTAATTTAATATTGTATACTCGAGATGCGGACTGTATATTGGAAAGCTATTGTTCAGTAATATTAACTATACAGTTTAACACTTATTGTAATTTCTTACAGAAAGCTATGTATCCTGATTGTCATTACTATTAGATTGTTATGCGTTTTCTAATGTGGTCACTGTATTTATTATTTGCTTATTATTTAATTTTAGCTATGATTTGATTTTTATTGGTCTTATAATACGCTCTTAAATGAATTCCTATTTTTAAAGAAAGATGTTTTTGATTGGTGTAGGATTCCTATAATCATGCTTTTGGAATGTGTAAATTATTTGTTGCCATCGTTTGCTTTTGTAAATAAAAACTGTTATCACTTGTTCAAACTATTGCTTTCATATATGGCTAACCGAAAATAAGTTATTATTTAGAAGCAGAAATTTTTTTATGTATAAAGAATAATTATTTTAGTTTTATCCTTATAATTCAATCGATATAAATTTAAATTACATTGTTACATTACAAGCATAAATATATTACTTACTTTCATGTAGATAATTAATAGTTAACACATTTTTATAACCGTATTAATATAAATTGTGGACCATGCGCTACATTAAATAAAATTAAACATTGGAATCTCTTAAAAACTACATTAAATAAAATATAAGAGATTAAATATGTAGGTAAAATTGGTACCTTTCCATTTCTTTTAAGCGTACGTTTGTTTGTTTGTAAATTTGCGTAATCTTTGTTCGAATTTTTAGAAGGTTATCATAATAATATTTTAAGCGAAACAAAGTATTTTATTAAAGGTATTTCTTAATAATAGTTGGGTAATTCTGAAGGATATTGATCAACTAATAATATATTAAAAGTTTTAATAAAGACACTGCAAAAGTTTTGCCAATAATATTATTCTATGCGATTACTAGTATATATGATAGCCGATAACTCCTTTCGCTTAATCAAAAGCTGATGAAGATGGGCCGACCTTATTTTACGTTCTCGGACAATGCATTAGTCAAAAGTCTTGATAAAAATATGATATATATATTTATATGAATATTCAGACTATATAATATTATATACAAATTCAGAAAATCTGGTATTTTAGTTGTGTTACCAAATTGTTGTGCTTCCAATAAAAAGAACTGTTACCTTATAAGTCCATAATTAAATATGAGGTTTATTCAATAAAATAAATTTTCTTCCAACATAAGAATATATCGATAGTCCAAAATCACTATCACCAATTGTAATAAAAAATATCAGTAAAATCACTATCATTGCTAATAACCATCTGATGCGCCATCTCTTCGGTGGTCTGAATTTCCCAACAACATGTCGTCAAAACGCTGGACCCCTTGAGTAGCGGTTGATGGCATTTTCTTTGACGACAGAATTTGACCCTTGGATATCAAAGCGTCAATTATGTCCT